>VYZT01007709.1:0-51073 GCA_013400735.1 Pomatostomus ruficeps | reverse complement strand
GAAGGAAGGAAGGAAGGAAATGCTCTTGAAGTTGCAATAGGGTAATTTTCTGACTCATTTTTCTTTATCACCCCACCATCTATTAATTGTTCCAAGACCTTTAGTCCCAACTGAAACCTTACGAATGTTACAGCCCTTAGCACACTATAGCAACAACAGCAAACTGCATGGTTTACAGAAGGAGAGTGTGACTGCAAAGCCTGATGTCCTTGGTTTTTCCAAAAGGGGAACTCTTTTCTGGTTCCTATTATATTAGACCAAGATTTTTTACAGGACCATAGCAATGTGCAGTTCTCTTTATTCTTATCAGGAGAAGATACATAAATGTCAAATTGCAATGCAAATTGTCCAGGAATACAAAGGCTGTGTCTGAGCTATGAGCTGAAAAAGCTACCCCTCCTTCTTCCCACTCTAATTCTGAACCAGTTGCCTCTCAGTTGTTCATGACTTCACCTAACAGTCAGGTTTATTTCTTCCTTCTAATGAAAACTCTCAAAAGATTTTGATTTATACCAAGAAGGACATAAATATCATCCTGGACAAAGTTCAGTGGTTCTGGCCATTTCTCCCATGGCATCCACTTCTGGAATGATAGTTCATTAAGGGAATTAAAGGAGAGGATTAGTCCAATATAATAAAATCTCTCTCTATCCCAACTCCAAAGCTATGCATTTCTACTTCAGAAGCCTTTAACTGCAAAAGATAACTTAATTTCAGATTAATAAAATGGAGGAACTCTGTTTGTAGATAGGTGTTGCACTTAGTGTCACACAAAAAAATATTGGCAATCCATATACTCTGACACTTTCTGGTGCTAGCTGCCACCCTGTTTGCATGTGAACCCCTGAATTTAAATTAAAACTGTTCTTAAAATCCTTAATCTACCTTGTCCTGACAGCTTGCTTCCATGACTGTTATACAAAATGCCAAAACAGGTATAAAATAAATCTTAGCTACTAATGTGCATTTTTTTTAGTCAGTGAAATCTGGTGCTGCAGTTTCTCCAAATTCTGTTGTAAATTTTATTAAAATGGAAAGCTAGACATAGTAAGTTTATCTCCAACTATAAGGTATTTTATTTATCATGTACTGCACCATTATAAAGAGACAACTGAGCTATGAGAAGAAATATGTCACATCTTGATAAGGAAAATCCTAGAAGGCTTTGAAAACAATAAAAATGTCAGAAAACTGTATTATGGTGTGCATAATAAATTACAAGCTATTTTTAAATTTGTTGCTTTCTGGTGGATTAACAGAAGTACTGTAGTTTTATTCAAATTAATGCTAGTAACAATTGTCTGGGGAAAATGAAATGAGGAGTGTTACCCACCTGAGGATGACTAAAATGATTTTCTTTCAAAAATGTTTTCTATTTAAAATATGTCTCTCTATGCTTAATTTTTCCTGTCCTGGGTGTTGACATGCAACATTACTTGTACTTTTTGTGCAAAAGAGACAGGTTGTTTTGTAACTTGCAAACACTGATGGTATGCTCTCAATAATAAGAACAGACATAGAAAAACGAGATGCTGATAAATCATCTGGAAAATACAGGGGCAGAAAAGGTTTTTACCTGTCATGCACTTAAATTTGAAAAATCTGCATTATAAACACATTTCACCTAGATGTTCTCAAACTGGTTGGATCCAAGTTCTGATTCTTTTACTCCTGACATGTAGGCTGTAACTATAGAGCAATATTAATAAACTTCTCCTGGAGATATGGAACTTGCTTCCAGTGAAGACTTTGCAAATTGAATTATCTCTGCAAAACCTGGTATTTTACACCAAAGGCCACTTTGTCTATAAAGTCTCTTACTGACTCAGAGTGATCTATGGCAGGATTGCATTGCTCAAAAAGGATTTTTTAAAAACAGTCAGACTACCAAATCTTAGTGTTTTACCACTACAATGGATGTATGAATCTTCAACTTTCAGTTTGGGTAAGCTGTTAACATGGGGCTCAATGACTTTTTGAAAGTTCAAAAACAAGTTTGAGAAAAACATCAGGATCACCAGAAGTCATAAAATATCAAAATTAACAAACACATCACTTTTCTAATTATCCAAGGATCCCCGCATGGATTTTATTTGAACTGCTAGACAGACTTACTCTGAGTCTTTCTGTTTCTTACACTATTGGGACTTTTAAAATAACGTGGAGGTTGTTTGTGTTTTTCTCTTCTCAAAGTCAGCATAGCAATGGCATCCATTCTTTCTCCAGTTTCTAACTGAGCAATAACACAGTGGTAGGAACAACTTAAGTTGTATCCTGAACAGTGGCAGAGAATTCAGCATTCAGAATTCACTTGACTGGAGAGTGCCACAGGACGGGATCTTCCTTTCTTTGCTGCTACCACCTGTCAGGGAAAGGATGTGCCTTGTACTGTAGGTCTAGAAGTGGCTGCTTTTGTGAGAGTTGGTTTCTCAGGAGTGGGAGTCCTGGATGGTTCTGGAAGTTAGAAGACTTTACAGTGGTACACAACAGTTACCAGCAATGGCAAGACATGGAATTCATGCCTCTGACTTCTGCAATGCAAAAATAAAAATAGTATTAAATAAGAAACTTAAACATTCACATTTTAAAATGCCAATGGGATTACCTCTGCAGTGCTAATTATTTTCAAGTATTTATTTTTTAATATCTTAATTATTGGTCAAATTATCTTCTAGACATAGTTTTAAATTACACGATTAATAACTTGTTTTTGTTCTAATTTTTCTGACTTGTTTATGTGAATAGGCTTGCCAGATGCAGGTGGAGAGCAGCTATTTAATATTCTGTTTGCTCCACCTTGGCCCAGTGTGGCCCTGTGCCACATGTTACTTCATGACAGAGAAAGCACTTTCTGAAGACAGGTTGCCTAATTTCCTAATGGACACTCTTATGCCATTCACTGTAATATGACACCTCCACATTAAAAATTATGACTGTTTTATAGGAAAGAAAGTGAGTCACAGAGAAAAGAATTAAAGTGTCCTTTTATGCTGCTGTCCCATATAGGGTGCCTAAGACTTTTTTTTTGTTCAGAGCGCTCAGCATTATGTATCAATTAATATGATCAAAAGGTAACTCCTATTACCTTCAATTGCAGCTACAAATACCCAGTGCATTGGTGAATAAGCCCTTATGGTTTCAAATTCTGAGTCCAGAAGATGAGGGAAAATAATACCAGTGCCCAGCTATTAAATCAGAGACCATTGCAGTGGATTTCTGTTAGAGACAAGTTCAGAATCCACCTCTTCACAGCTGCTTTCAATGATTTAAATCATCAGATTTCTGCAGCTTTTCCTTAGAACTATTTCTCATGCACTGTATCATTTTTTCCAGTAAATGAAGCAGCGATCCTGTAGGAAACAGAATATTTGTGTAATGCTGATTCAAACTCATCTTTTGCAAGTTTCATCTTTTGAACTAGAAAAGGGAGGATAAAGGGGAAAAAAGGCCCCACACCCCAAGCCTCACTCCAATTAAAAGAAAACCCAAACAAACTTAAAACCACACAACAACCCACAACCCCAAAACTTCCTTTGGGGAAAGAATGGTGTGATCATGTAATTAAAAAATTCTGAGGTCTATGGATTCAGAGTGAATTCCTGTATTTCTTTAGTCTTGTGTTCAGTGTTGCAACTTTAATTTCAAGGTGGCTGATTGTTCCAACAAGACAATATTCACAAATTCATTAAGTTATTAAACACCTTAAGATCCCCTTATAACTGCATCTTTTTATCTTCTAGTTCACTGTTACACAGCTGTGTAGACAAGTGTAGAAGCCAAGACTTTTGTCAGCTTGTAAAATTGTTGATTAAAAGCATTGCACAGGACAGATTTTGTTAAAAATTTGTATGAGAGCTGTCAGATGTTTCAGAAGGTGTTTTCCTTGAGAATATATGTTCATAGTTTGAGCTGCACTCTTCAAAGTACAGCAATGCTTTGCTACTGGCAACTTTCATGGGTGAAAGTAACTTCAATAACAAGGTATTTTCTTCACTTTATATCCAGTGGAGCAAAGTGTTGGCATTGGGGCACAGCATGATGGCTGGTTAGTGCCTCTGAGGGCTCCAAGGAGCATGTGCATTTAACAGGGCAGCAGGGGAGCAGTTTATTTGGATTCAGAGGAGTAAAGATCATGGTTCCAGATCTGTTAGCAGCTTTTGCTGTTTCTCATGCTGGGGCTAGGTAAGACATTAAATTTGCCAAGAACAGAATTTCATGGAGAGAATCTTAATGGAAGGAGTAGAGTTTGATTTCAGTTTAGTTTGATTGGTTTAATAACTCAGGAATCAAGTACAGAATGAGGTTTAAAAACAGGAATAGGTGTTTTTAGTGACTTTTTGACCATCTTCTCTAAAACTCTCCATATGACGCCTCTGCTACCATGAAAATTTTATTTACTTTTGTGGTTGCACAAATCAGTTTTTTTCCTGCATGTCTAAACATTGTGGCCATAACTGAACAAACGATATCCAAGGCACACACACAAAGAATCTGTGAAACACTTATTTTTATTTCTAAAATTACTGTAATCATGTAAAAGATCCATTTATAGCACGCTAAAATAATGCTAATTCATATAATTTCATGAAACAAGACCACCAGTTACACTTGCTGCTAGTTTATATCCTGTTTTGTGATGGTGTGAGCAGGATGTTGCTGAACAAGGTGGCTCAGATTGACACTGCTGGGGTTGAGACTCTCCAGATGTTACCTGAGAGTGGTGCAAAAAAATCCACCCGTTCCTCCCCTGACCTGCCCCAAAATTAATTCCCTCCTGAATTAAATACATTTGTCTTTTCTTCTGTGCTTTTAAGGTTTTCCTTTCAAGTGCAAAGAAACATTAGATAAAGCTTTGGGAAGGAAGAGGGAGAGGTTTGGTTGGTTTTTTTTTTTAAAGACAAACCATTTAGGAATGACAGAGCTTAGCTCACAAAAACAGTAGCTGGCTGGATATTTGGAGGACGGAGGCAGGGTATGTCTGCTTCTTTAGTTCAGGAGAAGGCATTTTCCTAAGCTGAAATGCTGCTTTTAAATTTTGTTCCAATTTAGGGCCTTCCATGCCATGATTGAAGTTGTCGCTGCTTCCTTTTCCTAAGCTCCTTTTATGTGCACAGCTGTATTCCAGGATAAAATCTCATTAGAGGATAAACTGACATGGCCGTATCTCTGTGTGAAACAGAGTTAGTGTTTTTGTGATGTTAGCTGTATCTCGTAAAAATAGTGGGAGTGTAAAGCATTGATAATAGGGCAAAGAATGTAAAAACTTTATAGTGGAGAAACCAAATACATCCTTGGCTGAAGAACGAACATGAAATACCTATCGACCAACCATGTTCTCTATTCAGTAAAGTTTCCTGCTGTCTGCAAATGACAGTGCATTTTCAAACACATCATTTAGCTTTTGAACGCCCTTCAGAATATTACTGGTGCGTTTTCTTCTCCTGGAGACTGCAGCAATTTATACTTTTGTTTATCGTACTATTTTTATACAGGCAAAACATCTGGTGGCATAAGCAGACACAGCACTCTTCAGAGTTGCTTAGTCTGTTTTAATTAGAGGAAAGCTGTCTGGGACAGACACTGTTCTTCTCTAAGCATGTGGGGTTTTTTGTTTTTGTTTTGGGTTTTTTCCCTCCATTTAAAAAAAATCCATTGTTTCTGTTAAAACACATTTAATTAAAAAAAATTACAAATAACAGCTGACATACACTTTTTCATTAATATAAAAAATCCCCAACATTCTGTAGTTCAGTGTAAAATGATCACTGGTTAATATCCATCTTTGAAAACAGAAACCTGAAGCTCTCAGATGCGCATGCATTGCAAACAAAATGCCAGCAGTCTGAAAAGATTACTGATTTGTAGGGTTTGCTTTTTTCTGCATCAGGAACTTCTACACCAGGACCTTTGTGTTTTAATCTCTGAATACTCATGCATTGTTAGATGTAGTCGACACTTGATTTTATTGTGGTATTTTTTTTTTAACAATGTTTAGTTGACAGAAAGTTGGGAGGCCTTGTTTTGAGGGTTTGCATGTATGCATTAGAAAGGGGCTGGGGGGAACACGAGAACTTGCAAGGTCTGCAAGTGCTGTGTGGCTGTGCTAAATTGTTACCATGACACTGAATAATAGTGAGGTGATGAGCTGAATTTCTAATAGCAGCAATGGTGCCGAGCAATCCTTGGCTCCTGCCAGTGAAACATGCAGAAGTTTCAGTTTAGCATTCCATGACTAAACCTTTTTTTTCCCCCCCCCCAATGGATCTTGGTTGTCCTGCAGCTGACTAAGGTACAGATGAATTGTGCTGAGAAGGAAGCTGGGCAGGGCAATATGTACTGGCTCTTTCAGTAATGTGCCCATGGCAAGCCTGCTTTAAGCTGTAATGATATTCTGAAAAGTAACAATAGAATTCAGGCTGTAACAAGCCCCACCTGTTCTCCTCAGCTTCTGCATTCCAGAATGTAGCAGAGGTTCACCTCTAAAATGAAGCACTCAGGCTTGATTAGGCCTTTTTTCTTACCTGGAAAATCAGCATCATTAAGAGTTTTAAATTAAAATTCCATGTAGCATTTGGATAACCTGGTAAGATTTCCTGTTCAAACCTGCTGTTTCTTTTATCATCTCATCCTCTACCTCTGCCATGCCATTGAGCTGCTGGGGAGCTTAAATTGCTTACCTCTAGCGGTCAGTTACACAAGGTGAGGAAAACTTGATACAGAAGGTTGGGAAGATGAGATCTCTGGACAACAGTAAAGTGGATCTGTTACTCTGCCACTGACTCAGGTTGCACCTGAAGGGTGAAAAATGCCACCTTGTGTCATTCCTGTCTGATAAAACTTTGGAGTGGCAACAAGTGTAAGAACAGGTTCTTCATTTTTGGCACGTTTTCATTACATGAACAAGTGTCTGATTTCAATGATTAGTGAGATGACAGCTTTCAGACTTTCTCTAAGCGAGCACTTTTAAAATATAGGTATGGGACTAACAAATTAACTTACTGTTTATGTCTGTTACCTATCTGTGAGATGTTGGCTTTGAAGTTCTTACCATAGGTGAAAGTGCAGCTTCACCAGTGACACGGTGTCCAGCCACCCAGCGAACCAACAGAGCACTGTTCATGGCACAGCCTGCCCAGCAGAACTGCCGACACTGGCACTACAAACTCCTGCTCGGACACTGGGATTGAGCAGCTGTATTAATCTCTGCAAATTAAGGTTTAATCAGCCTTCTCCACAAAAGATTGATTTCTTATGACAGAATTAGTTTTCAAGACATAGAATTGAAAAGGGCAGCTGCCCACACAACCATATTTTCCCAAAGGTTATCTCTCCATAGGAATGTATCAGAAGGGTTTGGACTAGGTGAAAAACATGCAAGATCTTTGTCCTTAGAACTAAAGGTCTTCGTCCTCAGAACTAGAAATAGTGACTTTGTGTGGCCTGTCACAACGACTGACTTGAAAGGCAGATTCACACTGCCTTTGACATCCCTACCAAGCAACAATAACCATGTTGATTTTGGATGGGAAGTTGCAGGCAGGACTGAAATTAATATGAGCTGTGTTTGGCCCAAGGCATATTTCAAGAGTATTGTAAGTTCAGGTAAAGCGCTCACGAGATTCATGGAATGATGTGCTTACAATGGCTCTTTGCTCTTACCATTTGGTAAGGATGCCTTTCCTCCTGTAGTTTCTCTGAGGTGAAATTAGCTCAGCCTAAGGCTGGACTTTCTGTTGCTCTTTGTGGTGATCTCAGCTCAAGTCACACCTTCAGTTTTGTCCCTAGGAGAAAATAAAGTGAAATCTCATATCCCTCCTGAAAGAAAGAGGGAAGGAGAGCTGTTGCTGATGTCTTGTAATGATGAAGTATTTTTAAGACAAATATCAGTTTACAAGAAGTCTAAAAGTTAAAGTTCACCACGTTTTGTCTGATGTGATGTTTAGAATCAAAGGATGTCAAACTTGCTTAAAACAAGACAACTACCCATGCCTCTGCCTTTCCTTAAGGAATATAATTCACTGGAAACCCCTCAATGCTTTGGACATGCTGAAATGGTTGACCTTTTCAGGACAGTTTCCCTCCAAGTCTCATTCCTTCTATTCTTTACAGGGCTGGTAGGGTGGAGGGGGGGAAGGGGGCAGAATATTTTTCATTTGCCTCAGATGAAAACTTCTTTGATGCCCATCAAAGAGGTGAAAGGGATAGTTTCAGTCCAAGGAAAACTAGATTCTTGACTGCTGGAGAGAAAAATAGACAATTATTTTTTATTCAGGAAAGAATGAATTATTTGTTTATCTTATTTACTATTTATTCTTACTTACTGTAAGAAACAGAGCTTTCTTGCAGAACTCCTTATGAATAACTAGTACTTAGAGAGACATAAATTGCTATCCAGAATGATCTAGCACTGGTTGGTGGTAGCCTCTAAAACAAAAAGGCTGTAAGTCCCTCCCTTACAACCTTCTTCCACTAACTTGTCATTTAGGTATTTCCTTATGTTAGTCAACACAGAACTTCACTCAGTTCTTCTTCATTAGTCTCTGCAACACTACAATTTTCAGCTCAAGAGCTTTGGTTTGTGGCTGTAACTGAACAAGGAAGTGGATTTCCGGTGGTGAGAGGTGCTGAGGAGTTTGTAGGACCCATGTAAGACCACAGCACTCTGGATGCTGATGCAAAGGCCAAACACACATTGGCATCACCTCTGGAAACGCACAGGAAAGCAGCCAAGGAGTCTGAGCCCGAGAAATCCCCCCAGGCCCTTTCTGTTCTGCTCTGGGGGAGGATTTGCCCCTGCATACAAATGAGGACAACCTACTTACTGTCTTGAGGGATTGCACCTGGATAGGAGAGGCTTGCCAGGCAAGGAACAGTATTGGTTATGAAATGTGCAGCACAGCACTAACCCCTTCTGGCTCCCACGCACTGAGGGGCTCTGTGGTTAGTGGTTTCATAACGTAAACTGGAGGGTATTGCCTGCATGTAAACAGGTACCCTGAGTGGCTGCAGGGAGGATGAAGACATCCACTACATGGAATTTATTAAGGGAGAGGGAGAGCTTTGGTGTGTACTAAAGCAGCAGGAGTGAAGCAATGTGGCACAAAAGGAATACGGGGAAGGTGCCAAGTACAGAAAATGCAAAGGGTTCCAAGATGTAGTATTGAGAAGTACTGAGAAAGTGTGAAAAGGGGAGAAAGAGACTGCAGGAGAACTGACAAATATGGAGTAAAACCTTTATGATATATAGAGTATGTTATGTAAGGGAAGAATTTGAATTAGATGAGATTATGTGAAGTGAAAGATTTCTTCAACAGCTGAATTTATTCATCTGCACTTAATCCCACTGCAGTATAAGAAAGTCCAAAGAAAGTTCAGAGAGTTTTTATCAGATTTGCACAAGCAAAACACCTCACAAACCCATCCAGGCATTCCATCCCCTGTGATGGATGCCAGCTCTGTAAAACAAAATGCGTGCACAGCACAATGCAAACACCTCTGATGGGGTATTTGGGCTGGTTGCTGATGATGATTATTTCTCATAGGGCAGCAATTTAGACAAAGGAAAGCCTACTGCACAGTGAAAAGGGCTGAACATAATACTGCACTCTAACAAGCAGTGTAAGGATTTTTACAGCCCCAATAACAGAGAGTTTGGACTTTTCTGCCCAAGTGTCAGCAGCTGTCTCCTGCGAACACGGAGAGAGCTGCACAGGGATTAATTATAAACACGCAGGCTGGTTTGCAGGCATTGCCGAGCCCCTGCAAGGCACAGCTCGCTGTCGGTACGTACAGCACTGCGCGAGTGCGTCCCGCAGCTCCCGAAAACACACACTGGAGCCATGAATCAAACCCCGTCATGTGACGGAGGGGAGGTGCTGGGCTGGCTCCCAGCCAGTGGCAGGAGCTGATGGGTGGAACAAACGGGGCATAAAAAGACTAATATGACTAACGGATCCTGGATGCGTGGTACCTTTATTTGGATCTACAGGAATGTAGGCTCTAGCAGTTCTGCAGCTCTACCAGCCTTTTGCCTGACACTGGAACTGCTGCTCACAAAGTAGAATCCTGCTGCTCTTTGGTAGGAAGGATAGAGAAAGAACATGGCCTGCATTTTGAAGGTAAATCTCTATCTGTTGCTTGAATGCATTGTTAGAGAGCCCCTCGCTCCTCAGAGGCATGGATTTGGTATGGTCCTATTGCATCTTCGTTGTCTTTTTGAATACTGGCTTTGTTTGGCAAATGAATATGGAGAGATTCTGCAACGTACAGCTGTGCTCAGCTTCCCTCTGCCATTCTTTCTCTCTTTCCCTGCATTGTCAGAACTGTGAGCTAGCGGGAAGAGAAGTGTGTAGCGAATGAAGGGAGGGGGGAGAGGGGCTCTGGTTTGTCTCAGCTGACTTTGTCTACGCTGAATTCCTTCAGGAACAATAGTATTTGGGCAACAGACCTCAGTAGAAAGGACAAAACGGGCAACTTATTTTCTTTTTCTAACCATGCAGCATTTACTGCTCTTAAAGCAGCGGTTGCAGATGTCCACAGCTGTCCCAGTTGCTCCTTGAGCACACACTCCCCTGCTGAATCTGCTCCAGATCCACATGCTCCACACAATTATACTTAGTATTTAACTGCATTTTCTAATTAAGCAGCCTTTTGATAGCGGGTTTTCCCCCTTCATGCCGGCAAACAATAAGCATAAACTTACCGTGTGATCACATGCTTTCCCCAGCCTGTTTCCCTGACCGAGGTGAAAGTGTTTGGAAGCCGCATGCCTTGTAGATGGAGGGAGCATCCCTAGCGCTGGGATTGAATGGGAGGGGAGGAGGCGGAAGTGCGGTCAGTGGAGAACAAGCAGCGTTTGTTCCTTGCAGCGCTGTCACTTGCTGGGAGCTGCTCTCCCGTGCCTGCCTTCAGAGCGGTCTGTTCAGGTCCATTTGTTTCCTGGTCTCTTTAGGTCCATTTGTTTTCTGGTCTGTTTCAGATCCCTTTGTTATCTGCTTTGCTGCTTTCTGTGCATACTTTGAGTATGTTTGCACCTTGTTTCTTTCAGCGAGTAAAACTGAATTCTGTCAATTCTTTGTTATTTGCAGTCTGATCTTCTAGCGTAGAGTTGATTATCCCAGACTTTGGGATGGCCTGTCGTAGCAGTTGCTTTCAGCATATCAACAAAGTGGATAAATTGCAAAACTTTAAAACAGTTTCCGGATAATAAACATTTAGGTGTCTCCATGAATCCAATCCTTAGCACTATTTTTGGGCATTCAGCTTTGAAAACAACTTGTTATTCTACTGCGCTTTTTTCCTCATTCATTCATTCATTTATTCGTTCATTCATTCTCAGCTAGTGGGTGTGTGGTACATGGATGTTTTTGGAGTTGTCTGTCTTGTAGGCTGTGGTAGCTTATATTAATAAATATGGCTAAGTCTGCTGCAAGTGTAGAAACTTTCCCGAACTAGCAGGTTCTGCTCGGAGATAGATGGTTAAAAAACTCCTTTAATCAGACAGCAGTAATGCAGCTGAGAGTTATGATTTGAGATGAGGAGATGAGCTCTCTGAATGGAGCCTGGTTTCACAAAGATAAGCATGTGCACTCCTGTTTAAACACTCTCTAAATGACTTCGGTTGGATCTGCCAGTAATCCAGAAGACAGAATTTCTTACTTTGTTTCAATTCTGTGGCGAGATCACATGCAAAGTCTTCCTTTTGGCCATAAGAATGAAGTAAGAATCCTTTCACAAGAAAACTCCAGTGTCTCTTTTGCCCTCCTAATTGTTTCCTCTGCAGTCTGGTGACACAGCCTGCCACAAGCATGACTTAGAGTTTGAATTTACAATACAATAAAAACCTTCTGTTTGCCTGGCCCTGGAGCTCCATTTGGTTGTTATTCTGATGGTTAAATTAATACATTAATTGGTATTCCTTGACAGACAGCCCTCTTCCAGTGTAATTCTTAATCTTGTTAATATAGGCAGGTGCAAGGATAAAAAGTGAAACAGATAGGAGAAGATTAGCATTGTCATAAGGCAAGCTGGATTTTCTTAGACAACATCCCACAGGAGTAATTTAAATGTCTAGCTCAAGATACTTACTTGTATGTAAGTTTTTAATGTAGTGTCTGTAGCTACTCTTCAAGCTTTTTCCCTTACAAGAAAATTCAGAATAATATGTATATTTTGATGTGACACTAGACTAATTCCTTCCTGAAAATATAAACCTGTTAGCTACAGGTTCACCTTTCCCTAGGGTTTGCCCTGAGCTTGTGTGGAAACAGAAAAAAGAACTCGGTAGGTATAGATTTGAAGTAGCTGGTGGCACAGTGGAGGGGAAGCCAGAACAACTGCGTGTCCTTTCCACTTCAGCCCTGAGTGTCTCTGTGACTCTGCCTTGTGGCTTACCCTCCTCTGTTCCAAGATTTTCTACCCCCTGCCAAAGATGTTAAGAGTTATTGAATGTTGGAATTTCGTATGAGTGAGAGTTTAATATAAATGAGATTGGATAGAAGTGCCTGTAAAGTGCAAAGAACAGAGGTGGCTGTTAATAATTAACTGGAGTTACTCAGAGTGGTTAAGAGCGCGTTAGAAGAGGTGTATCACCTTCAGATGTGAAGATCTTCTTAAACCATGGCTACTGCATGAAATAATCTCTGTATGCAGCCTGTGCAAAAATGCCTGGGAAGGGGATTCCTCCTAAGGGTGCCTGCTGTCTGTCTGGTGTTTGTTGTGCACTCTTCCTAGGTAAGAGTGATGGGGCTGTTATGGATTGTGGCTCCAGAAACTCTGTCTCCTGGTTAGTAGTGGGACATTCACAGTAAAACCAGTGAAATTATTATTTTGAGGAATTATCTGTTAGAGAAAAGCGGGGAAAGAAGCAAGTTCTAAAAGTTCATGATGTGTTTTTATTTTCTCTGTCATGACTTTAAAATCATGGCAAATAGCTGAGTGAAGTGTAGGCATTTCTTGGAAGCAAACAGTAGATCTTATGCTTGTTACTATGGTAGCTGCATGTCACCTTGCCAGCTACTAGATTAGCAGTGATTGCTAGTTATGTAGTCACTCTTATCCCTAATGATATTGAAGTCTCTAAGTTCCACTGTATCTGCCAGTGACTCTTGAGAATGAGGACAGATTTTAGTCAATAAATTACTTCCAACTCCACTTCTTGCATAATTGAAAAATAATACTTCAAAGTATGTGTCATCTTACAATAAACACAACATGAATGATAATGACAGTCTGTAAAACCATTATATCCCCCAGTGAGGATTGGACCATGGTATTTTAAAAGCAAATGGGGCAGGTAATTTAGTTTGCACATGCTGCATTTTGCAGGAGATCGTGTCTTACCCTGTTTCCAAATTCTCCTTTTTGAATGGAAGTTTTGAAGAAGATGATGGAGATGGGTTATGTTGTCATCCCAGTACAATTTTAACTGTGTAGGCTTAATGTGGTAGAGCTTAATAAACAAAATCCGTGTGTGATGGGCCTGTACAGTGAGGACTAAGCATGAAATCTAGAAAGACATTTCCTTCTGGTTCGTGTGCTGTGTATTTACTGTGCAGTGAACAACAGAGATTTCATGTACCTAGGGGCCAGACGGGACCTCCTACCAACAGAGATCACAAACCTTCAGTAAAACTCTGTGGTCTAAATAGTGTTGGTATAATGTGAGGCAACATTCTTATTACCACAGATGATTGAGGGTCCTCTCAAAGCAGGTGGCCAACTAAAATCCATAGATTCTTTAGTATTTTTAAAATATAATTTAAAGATTGAAAGAACTGTTTTGCAAAGTATAACTTACAGGTTTCAAACAACAAAACCCTTCAGCACAGGCTTGTAACTGCCTTCTGCAGGATGCTGTCAAAGTTGACAGTACCTGTGTGTTCATCTAGAGTTCCTTTACATGCTTCCTCTCCATGGTTATCTCCACTGGTTTAATTAAATTCACAGGTTGTATTTTTCCCGTAGTGCACATGGTGAACTGTTTTTGGCAGGAATTTTCTATGAGAGTTTTTTCTGAGTGTTCAATGGCCTATGTCTGATTGGGGTCTTCAGACACTGCAGTTATACAGATAACATTACTATCTACAGGCATATGCTCCATCTGCACTTTTGAGACTAAAATAGCAAGGCTGATCTCATTACATTAAATTTTCCACCCTGGAAAGTAGCTGTTCAGAGGGGAGAGGCAGAAGATCTGAAATGACCTGATCCCAGTGTTTGGATGCTTGTAATCTTGGATATTTAGTTATTAATTTGTTTTTTTTTTTTTTAACCTCTATGTACATGAAAGAGAGTGTAGATATTTCCTCCCAAGTTTCTATATCATCAAAAGCACATTCTCTATTTCAGTCTGCTCTTGTTGTGCAGGATAGGCTATGAGTCTCACCATAATTCCATTCTCTACTAGAGATTTGCAGGATGCAAGCACTTCCATAGAGCTGACCTCTATATCCTGCTTGAATCAGGTCCAAGATAATTCACATTCTGCCTTGACTGTTAAATTGACTGCAGCAGTGTTTATGCATGGCATCCATCCGTCTTCCTGTGCTGAGAATTGTGTTTGGATCCTGTTTGATTCTCATGCTGTGCTCTTTCTTCTGACATGACGAGATTGACAGATCCTTGGAAAAGGAACAAGGGTGACCTCCCCTCCATATGGGAGGATGCTGCCCTGATGGGTCATTTCCCAGCACTGCCTGAATTTGCTGCAGGTTTGCAGTAATGTGAGCTCTCTCCTCGGCCTGTCTTGGCTTGATCAACAGTTTTGTGGGCTGCAGCGTTTCTCTTGTAACTGGAATCGTTCCTAGGATTATATGGTTGTATCTCTAGGGAGGGAAGGTGTAAATATGCAAAGGTGCCCCTTATGAGGAGTGCATAAATGAGCTGGAAAGTAGCAGGTAGATGCAACAAGGAGTTAGAAGCATCAGGATTTCTGAGGTAGTAACCAGCTTTTTTGTGGATCCCTCCATCCTTATTTGTTATTGGTTAATGTTCCCATCTTTTTTCCCCCCAACTAACAAAACTGGCAAAGCTCCATTTTTTATTCTTTCTAATGCTTCTTCTACATTGGATATTTTTATTTTATATAAATTTCTTACAATTACTCTTTGTCTAAATAAGATACTTTTTTTTTTTTTGGTGGTTCTACATTGTTTACCTCTAAATTGCTCCAAAGTAAATGAAGCTGCATTAATGAACCTGCCAATGTGCAGGCTAGGATTTGCCGTGTCATGGTCCAGTGGTGCTTAATTACCATGTAAGATTTTATGGAGTGCAGTACATGGAATTTCGTAATGTATTTTTAGTTATGTTCACTTCTTGAAAATTTAAGGAAAATTAAATTCTAAGAAGTATAAAACCACTTTTCACTCTCACTTGCCATGATGGTAAACTAATCATACTTTAAGGATAATATGTTAGCCCTCTCCCAGAAAGAGACAGCATCTAGTTAGTCTAGTCCTACAAGAGGACTTGCTTTGATTGAATGAATTTGATTTTGATGGCCGTGTAGTTAAACCAAGAAAACTTCCAGTTTTCAGCGCACTTCAGTTGGTTTAAAACTGCAGTTTTGTGTCTGACTTGGAGGTGTGAAAACTAAAACCACAGAATCAGCATGAAATAAGGAAGTGTCTCATACGTTTAAGCAGTTGTTCGATAAAGCAGTAATGGGGAAAGGTTTTTGTTTTGCAGTTCATCTTTGAACAGTGAAGCATGTGTCATCCAGATGTTTTAGGCTCCCCCCCTGCCAGGGATACACAGTCTTTGTGCGTTTGAGCAGCCTGGCCTAAGGAAAGGTGTCCCTGCCCAAACTGATTTGGCCAAATTGTTCAGTGAATTCAGTGGTTCCGTGATTATCACAGGTATGGAATCACATATTAAAGGGAATAGTCTCAAAATTCAGCCTCTTTGTAGACTTGTGTGTGAGCGTCGGTGGTTTATATCTTGTCCATTTTTTTCAATTTCCATTTTGAAGTTCTGAATGCCAGATAACTTGGCATTTCAGAGTATGACATAAACCGTCATAGGAAGCATCAAATTCCTATACTTTGACACAACATGCTGAAATTCCTTGAGATACAGGAGGGATGTGCTCTTACCTATTTCTAGTGAGATGGCAGCCAAAAGAAAAGCACGCCTTGTTTTCTTGCCAAACATTCATGATTAATTTAAGGGAGTGTGAAGTGTAGCTTAAAAGACCCCACATTTTAGGTTTTAATCACAACTATCACAACATCTGTGTGGTTAATTTAAAAAGGCAGAGCTTTTAGCATTTTGTCTGTTCCTTTGCCATGTTTCATTCCAGCAGTATCTCTGTGCCTTCCAGAAGTGTAATAGTGGACATGGTGATCTTTCCAGGATTTGTTCTCTCATCTTTTCCCAGGAAAGAAGTATCTATGCATCAGATTGACTTATTTTAAGAGGATTTTTTTTCTGTGTCTGTGGCTTAAAGAGGGGAAAAAAGTTTTCTGTGTATTTTTTAGGAAAGGAAGGTCAAATGCTTACACATGAAATGGAAAGTGAATTTCTTTGTCTTCCTGGTGGCTAATGGATGAATATAATTTTTGGACCAATCTCCTCCCCAGAGAAGCTTTTACCATAATACAAAGAGCTATTTTGTGCAAGAAAAAATACTGATTCTAAATTTATTTTGGATTTTTAGTTTTGTGTTCAGATATTAAACAGGTAATTTATTTTGTGGTTGTTATCCATGGCACTTTCCCAGTACTTTCTTCTGCCTACCAGCTGCTCTCCATCCATATTCGGATTCATAGCACAGAGGGTTGGAAGTGTGCGCATACATAACAGCAAGAGGTGGAGATGTGTTTTATCTTATTAGTGATTGAGACCTCTGAGACCTCTGACCAGGAGCTAGGAAGAATTGATCTTTGTGGAGATCTGTAAGCAAGGTGGGCAAAGGCAGCTCCATTTATTGGATATATTCCCAATAAATAAGAAAACACTCTGCCTTGGGCTTGTCATCTCTTAAAGCTGAGGGAGCAGTTGCCTTGCTGTTGTCAGCATCAAACACTCATATGGAATGAATTTGCTGTTGCTTTGGAGGAAAAGCTGCCTCTGCTGCATTTTTTGTGGCGGTTCTTGTAAATAACCTGCGGACTGCTGAGATAAGAATGGACACTGCTTTTCCAGTGGCTTCACTAGTTTCTGCGAATGGGAACTATAAAAGGACAATATGTGACTGTAAAGCGTGTTGTGTTCCTGAATCAGTGGACAGAATAATTTATGGCTGGATGAGGTGAGAATTGCTGTGTGTCATCTCAGAAAATGTTAAATACTGAGCGGACTGTTCTCTGTACTCCCCTGCCCCTTCAGGAATACCCTGTGTTAATGCAAATATTGCCTTTACACAGTCACATACCTGCTTTTGATAGTAGTGTCCCAAGTTATATTGAGTGAGATATCCTTATACTGGTGCATTTAGATGCCTTCTGGGAGCTGTACAGGGATACATTTTTTTTTTTTTTTGAGTCAGTCAACTAGCTAAAGTTATGTTACAAATACAAAATTTATATAAATGGGATTTATATTTAAAATAATAACAGTTATTTTGGTTCTGATTATTTTAGCAGAAGCACCTGAAAAACATGACAATATTTGGTTTATATATTTAAAAGTGGATAAAATACCCTGCTGGATATTCTTTTTCAGATTTTCTATTGTGAGAAGCAAAGGTGAGGCAGGAACTGAACTGGAAGGGTTTAGGAGATGAGATTGTGTAAGTGGTGCTGTTCAGGAGCAACGGTTCATGAGATGTAAAAGCAGTCCTGTTAAGCAGTTCTTGTTTACCTGCATAGCATGTGTGACATTTAAAATTAACACGGGAGCACTGCGCTTGCTAATAATTAAATGAAGCAGTAGCTTCCTATGAAAGATGTTTTCAGCAATTTGCATTAACAATAGGCAGAGGAATGCTGGTCTAGGCAGGTAGGACTGCAGGTGCAGAGTGGTTGGAAGTAATCAGAAAATGCATGTTTATTTCATGGGTACAGCAATTTGTACAGAAAATATGCAGAATGAATTATTTATAGTTCCTGTCCCTTCTAACGATGCGTTCCTTGCAGTGTTGGTTTGGTGTAGGATTAGGTATCTTATGTCTCTTTCTTAAATTCTTTTCCTTAAAATTATAATTAATTATATTCATATTTAAATATAATTGAAATTATTATCTCAATACTAGAAGTTTTCCAAGGCTGTGGCAAAGTGAATGTCCTCCTGAGCATGTACCATATAACAACATGAGACTTTCTTCCATGAGGTTTGGTGATTCAGTTCTAAATGGGAAAAGCCAGAAACCAAATACCAATTATTTCTTTTTTCTAAGTTTCACAACCTTTTATTAGCCATCAGCTTTTAGTTTCCTCCAAATCTATTGTTTAGCCAGATTTGAACAGAATTATTTTCTTGGAATGATGGGTTGACATTACATTTAAGAAATAACAACGTGTATCTATTAACCCTTTGATAGACACAGTGGTATTATTAGTAACCCATTGAAGCCAGTAGAGTGCTGCTTGGTGTACTTTCAATAATTATTATTACATTACTTTACATTAGATTCTATAATTATGTGCTTGTAGCTTATGTATGTACTCCTCAAAATTCCTGTTATCTGGCCCTTCTCGATAAGTGGAAATCACTTTATCTTTTAGATGAATTCAAAAAGACTTTTATGTAAGGCTTTTATGTTTTGATGTCTTGTGTTCTGTTGTGGGATGCAGTTATACCAGAATACAGTTCCTATAAAATTTTGTTTGGTTCAATTTGTCAGGGGACTAAATATTTTAATTCCAGGTTATGTGTGTCCACAATGGGGCTTATGTGATTATTAAAATTCCTTACGGTTTTACTAAACTTTTCTACCTCAGTCCTCTGAGTCACGTGGATAAGTTATTTACAAGTTATTTCATGCCAGCTGAGCTATTGTAGTTTTCCTGTGTTTGCATTCAACTCTGACAAGCTAGTCAGGTTAAAATCAGCTGTTAACAGAACAGAGCTTTCCATTAGTGCTTCTTATGAGGAAACAAAAAAAAAAAATTAAAAAATTGAATGGAGAATGAGACTGACTCATTTTGTGGGATCCTTGGGAGCTCTGGAATGTGGGGAAAAAACTAGTGGAAGACACATCTTTAGTAACTGGGGAATGGAAGTTTTGCGAAAAGAAAAACTTTTGTAACTTTTTTCCATATGATTGCAGAGAGAATTTCAGACAGCTGTCTCTGTGTGTGTCTCTATTCCTTTTCTGTATTTTTTTTTTATTTTCTTCCATGGGATATAAAAATCTTTGTAAACATTGGTTTTACCTTACTAAATGTTTTTCTTGAGAAGGGCAGTGGGAAGACAAAAGAATACTCCAAACCAGAGAGAAGAAATGGCACCTTTTGGGAACACTTCTTGAACAGCATGCTTACTTGATTGTGCATGTTCTCTCAGCCAGCACTAAGTTCTCTGTACCTGTTAGAGGGACCTGGAAGTCTGTCTCTGCAGTTCACAACTCCTGTCATGAAATGAAGTTTATACTGTGTTTTTACTTCGTGTTTGCTGCCACTTGCCCATTCATATTTCATTAAACCGATTAAGGTATCTTAGTGGTTTTACCAGGTCACTTTATGTGAAAACAGAGAACTGAGGACCTGGAAATGCCAGCTGAAGCTTCCCCCATTCTAACCACACTTCTTCTTGGGAATCCTAAAAATGGAGACTCAGTCGCCTTGTCTGTAACTGCTGCCTTAACCACGAGAACAGACTGGGATGGCAGAACTGAGTGTGTAATGCAAGAGTCAGACAGTGAATGTGTGGGCTCTACCCCAGGGAGCAGCACATCCCAGCCTCTCCTCAGCACAGCTCTGCTTCGGAGCCTGGCACCTCTGCAAGCCACCTACAGCTGCTCACCTGTCCCCTCTGTGGTGCAGCACAGCTGTTACATAAACTGAAAATGCAACTAACTGGATTGCAAGAACTCCTTTTGCTTTCTTGAGTGTTATTTTAAGATGAATTAGTTTCCTGAGTGTTGCAGGATTGTATTTCGCCCAGCTGGGAAGGTGGTGCAAGTGTGAGAGAGAAGCCTAGAAGGGGTCAGGAAATCTTTATGTGGTTCCTTCCACCAAAATACTCCTGCAAGAGTATTAATCCCTGTTAATAGGGATTGCTTGCCAGTGTATAGGCAATAAGCCCAGACTAGATCTCGCCACTGTTTAAATGAGAAGTTCTGGAGCAGAAATTCAGCTTTATTCTGTGTAGGCCCTGCTGCCCTGAGTCACACAGAAGGCAAGCCCCCTTGCACAGTTGGAGAAATTGGTGCCTGCTGTGTGTTAGAATATGGTTTTAGTGTGCCTGGAATGGAAAAAAATGGAGTGTTCCCTACTTATCTGATACTGATGGAAGTCACTGTTTGTCCTGGGCTTGTAGTACCTGTATAACCTTTCCCAGGTGAGCTGGCTGCATGCAGTCCAGCTTTGCTACCTCTGCATGGTGCCCCTGGGCTATTTCCCATGTCTGTAGGTGCCACGACCTCCTCACCTGCAGCCCTGCACAAACTCCAGGTACCACAAAGTATTTGCATTCTGAATTTCCATGCTTGACTGAATGTAAGCCTAATTTAGGAAGCAGTAGTGTGTTCTAATAGCACTAATGCTACAGTTTTAGGTAGTAATTGTACTCAAGCAGCCTAATAGACAGTTAGTGACTGTGTCTGTTGAATCTATGCTTTTAGGCCCTTTATTTCTTCAGATATAGTCTCTTATTCAGCAAATGAGTATATGTATATCTATATCCCTAAAATGTTTGTAGTTTTTTTATGCTTCCTATTTCTGCAGATCATAGATTTTATTTCTATCACTACGTCCTCCAGCCAAATTTTTTTAAATTAAGAAAATGGTTACCCATTATTGTGTCAGTCAGATCTTGGAGATACTATTTGAAGTCCACTCTACTTCAATATGTTGCATACTGTGACCAAACAAGACCAGACAAAATTTTCCCGTGTTGTATCCTACGGGAGCAAGAGACAACAGTGACTGCATTATAAGTGGTTTTTATTGAAAGGGTGATGCTTGTCTGACAAATAAAAAACATTAAAATAGTTTGTGATCTTGTATCATGCTGGATTCTGAAAACATTTTGTTTCTCTTGTCGTTTTACTAAATGCCACTCGTATTCCAAGTGTGACCACTTGTCTAAAAGGCCATGTGTTAGTTCCTCTGCTATCTCCCGTGGGTGGTTGTGCTTTTGAGGTATGCCAGCATGAGGTGAAGCTCATCTGGCATTTTGTTAAAGCTTTACTTGCACCGTATTCTTTGCCTCTTGTTGAGGCTTGTAAAATGAGTGTTTCTGAAAATTCAGCTTTCAATGTTTGCTAAAACTAGTATTTCACTTGATGGCACTTAGGAATTAACAAGAAGATTGACTGTGCTTTTTTCCCCACTGAAATCTTGCATGAGACCTTATTACCACTCCCCGTTCATTGGTTCCAGGGGGAGAAGCTGACTTTGGTGTACCTGTTCTGAATGCAAACTGAAAGGGCTGTTAGAACTCCTCTATTTTGCCTTTAACTTCAGATCTTCAGTTTCAAATCTGCCTGAGGCCATTGCAATGAGGAACAATTGCGCAGTGAAAAGCGCATCCTCCAAAAGGCAGATATCATGCAGGTCACAGATGCTGTGGAAATGGATTATAATATGTTTCTATCTTTAAAATCTGCAGGAAAACATTATCAGTGACACTGAAAAGAAAATGGGATTTGACAGCATTGCACCTTTTTAGTTTTTTTCTTTCTGCCACATCTTGCTCTCAAAGGGAAGTCCTAAGCTCCTTGTGAATGAGGCCAGGGAGTTGAATTTCCTTCTGGGCCTCAAGGGAAGGTACCATGGCTTGTCAGGATTTTGCTAATGGCGCCATCAAGCAACTGTTGTGTTTGGAAAGTGTCTTGTGAAGCATTGCATGAAAGTGCTCTAAAGCAATCTACAGAAAAATGTAATCCATTTATGGAAATAAACATTCTGGAAAGAAGGAAAATGGAAAACTCATCAATATGTTAGATAAAACTGTGGGAAGTTTGCTTGAGGGGTGTCTGTGTGGAACTAAAATAAAACCAAACCCTGAACATTCAATTGATTTAAAAAATACTTACTGTGAGGAAACATATTTCTTTCCTTGTGCCAAATAAAAATGAGTTGTGAAATTGTTGTTCAGTCTCCAAGGTCTACGTCTCTAGCAGCCTGAGATGTGTGATGTCTAGACATATACTTCTTCAATCAATAAAGTGTGCTATAAACAGCTGTACAGTTTATTAATTGTTAGTTTTATTGTTTATCAGTATTTTATTACTAACTACAAAAAAAAATAAATTGCTGCTTTCATAGGATCATAGAATGGTTTGGGTTGGAAGGGGCCTTTAAAGGTTATCTCATTGCTTGGACCAGAAATGTTATGGTAACATTGATCTGTTTCCCTTTAGTGGACATCAAATTGTTTTCGTTCAAAATAGTGATTAATCATTTTATAGAAAGGAGGTACACTTTGTTTTTCAAGTCAACATTTGTGACCTTTCATCCAAACAAAATGGGAAAAATTGCTTTGCTTACATAGCACTAGCATTGCTTTACTTCATCTTTCCTACCATCTGTAGTTGGAAAAAAAGTAAGATTATGGGATCCATGTTGAATCATGGGTATGGTATTCCAGGTGACTGGGAAGACTTAAGCTATTTTGCATACTGCTGTAACTACTAGACAAGCAGAGTACAGAGGAATGTAATTGGTAACCAACTCACAGCCTAGATGATGTTCTTTAATATGCCCTGGAGTAAAAAGTATAAATTATTTTTGTGTTTTAATGGGCTTGTTTCCTTTCAGGAATTTAAAAGTACTTATAAGTTCAGTAAGAAAGGTATTAAAAACTTCAGAGAATGAATCAGGTTTTGCTGATCTTCTGTGAAAAGTTCCTTCCTAATATTCCATTTATATGATTGCAGACTATGATAATAACTTAATTAATGTGATACGTGTACAGTATTGTTATGTATATGTAATATACTTGCTTAATAATTTCGTTGGTTTTGTGCTTCTATTAGGCATCTATTTTCCATGCAGCCCGTGAGGAAAGGTAATGAAATATAATAAGAGCTGTATCCAAAGCTGTGGAAGGAAGTAATTAAACTTAATTGAAGTAATTTCTTTGAACTATAATAGCAGATGCAAAGGATTAATTCAAAGCAGATTAAGGCCAATGCATGCTTTGAATTGCTGGCCTGCAAATAGATAAGTATTACTGTTATTTAAATGAAGTTACATGAAAGTATCTTCTGAAACCTGAGTCTGGGAATCATGTTTAAAAATAGACAGTTGGGTTAAGTTTTGATAAGGGATGTCACTTCTGTTTCCTAATTTGTTACACTCTGCCAGTCAGAAATGAAATCTTAGAAATGGTGTGTGCATCTTATCAAACAACTGCAACAGAACTGGCAATTAGCCTGGGCTATCCCTGAAGGTGTTCTCTGAATGGCAACTTAATCACCAGCTGTGACAAGCCCTCGGTTGGAAATTACAGGAAAAACTACTTTAATGATCTGGAAATATAATTACATTGTATTTAGAAATGTTACCAGAGAAGTTATAAATTTTCTTCTATCTTTGTACTGTAATATTCTAATGGATTTCACAGTCGGTTTTACGTTAGAAGCTTAAATCAGTCTTATTTGTACAATAAACAGGAAAACATACGGGTAACTATTGCATAGGGGACTGAATATAAAAGTTTAATTCAAAGAGCAGGTAAGATAAAGTTAGTTTTTACAGCACATGTTGTATTTCTTTGCAGAACTGATGCAAACAAGAGAACCTTAAACATAAATCTGAAATTTTGGTTTCTTACTCTTTAGAGCTTTAGAATTGGTAATTTCTTTCCACCTGCAGAATGATTCTAAATAAAACAGGATGTTGGTATCTCAACTGACTAACTGATCTGTCAAACTCCTATGTAGCTAGGTGTGAGTGCATTCTTTTCTTCCCAAACCTTCAGTGTGGGAAAAATAGAGGAGTGAGAATTGTGAAAGACAAATCACCCTTCTCTGAATTTGGCTGATGGGCAGAGTGTGGTGGTAAGAACAGAGGCAAAAGCAGGGGCAGTCCCTGGCTGCACATAGATGGGGAGATAGGTTTTTCCAGCACTGAAGTGGGAAAATCAGATTAGCAATACACCGACTGGAAGAGGTCAATCATTACGAAGAAATAACAGAACTGTAGTCTGGGCATTTTTTTCCCTGTTTTAATCTTATTGTTGCTATTGAAGCACTAAACAAGTGTGGCCAACTACAGTAAGATTTACTGCAGAACTGTGAAAGGGACTGCACTTTGAATGTATTCTTGGTGTTGTTTTGTAGCTTAGGCTGTTGGTAATTCATGGCACAGCTGGTATTGTATGACAGCATGTGCACAATGCCATAGACAGCATCAGCAGGGGTTCCAGAACTCTTGTCGCTGTGAGAGAAAAGTTGGCTACTCCTTTCTGTGTTACAGCAGTGTTTGTTTTTATGCGTGTTGGTTGACAAAATACGGATCCAAATGTTCTGTTTTGTTTTGTTTTGCCGGTTGTTGTGCGGAGACAAACCTTGTTCCGTGAGCGCCGGCTGTGTGGTGTGCAGTGGGTGCCCCCAGGCTGGGCCTGCACCTGCGGAGCGCTCCGGTGCCAGGGCTCTGCTGGGGCTGCTGCCGCTCTGACAGCCAACAGTGGATGGCACCTGGGTGGGCTCAGTACATGAGGTGCCCGAAGGCACTTTGTGTAATGACAGCCTGTCACCTGGCTTAATTAAAACCTCTCATCAAAAGACAGGCCTTTATCATCTCTACGGATTTCTAGAGCTCGTCTCTTCCCTGGTAAATGTAGGCACCCAGTTGAGGTCAGGGCTTGCCCCTCTTCTTTCCTGCCACAGGGCAAGGTAATTCTGAAGTGTGGCAAAGCACATGGAACAGACTTGTTGGACCAGCTGCTGTGGAAGTCTGTCCACTGCCCCCATTCCCTAGAACAAATAGCAGGCGTGTCTGTGTTTATGGGAAGCTGGGGCGGGGGGTGTGTGGCTTCTTTTAATTGGAACTAAAATTAAAAGTGAAAAATCCCCGAAGTCGGAGGTTTCTGCTTTGCAAAGGATAGTGGGAGGCAGATAACCACCCACTGTTGTCCTAGTTGTTAGAAAAGAAAAACCTTGTGAGTCTGAGGCAAGTGGGTTTGCCTAGCCTGGAAAAGCAAAGACCTGGGGAGCAGCTTTTGGCAGTGCTGCCTCTGGAAGGGTTAGAGGAGATGGAAGCAGGTTTTTCTCACAGGAGCATAGTGGGAAGAGTCACAAGCTGCAACAAGGAAAATTCCAACTGAATTTAAGGAGAAAAAAATGCACAGTAAGACTGGAATATTACTGGCACAGGGGCCTGGCAAAAGCAGTCTTGGAAATACTCTAAACTCAACATGACAAGGCCCTGAGCAATCTGATGTGAGTTTGAAATTAGGCCTGCTTTAGGCAGAAGGTTTGACAAGGTGATCTCCAGAGGTCTTCCAGTCTTAATTATTCCTCAATTTTATGATTTCTTCAATGCTGCTGCTGCCATTCATATTGTAGTTAATTGTAGTGTACCATATGTAGTGGGTTTATTGAAGCATGTCTAACAGCTGTGTTAACAGAATCATTCTCACCTGTGGGAAGGCCAAGAATTTTTGGTTCTTTCATTAATCTTGCTGAGGTGGTATAATGTTACCTCCAGAAGGTAAAAACATTGGAAGTTTAATTTACATGTAGAGGGATATACTGAAGATCTGGAAACAGTGGCCCCTCAATCACGAGTAGAGAAACCATTTACCAATTGGCTTAGGACACGAATAAATTGCTGACTGGCTATCATGAATGTGGCATCCTTGATCTTTTTTTAAGGTCTCTACAATTAAGTGCAAGCTTCTCCTGAAAGGAATTACAATTTGCAGTTCTCTTGAGAATGCTTGAAGGGTTGTATTTGGTAGAAAATTTTAATGTGACAGGGTTTTTTGTCCTAGAGCCTAAATTTAATTTGTTCATGCATAATGCACTCAGTTGAGAATTTTCTGAAGTGGTGGAGTGTAACTCTTCTTTTTCTGCCTGTGTTCAAGGAGACAGGAAAATCTAGCTAAACTGATAAGCCTCTAGTAATTTGATGGTTTGTGAAAGAGAGAGTGCAAACTTAGTCCTTCTCTTTTCAGCTTTTCTTTCTGCAGTTCACTGTCTCATTCTGCCCTTTTTTTCCCCAAGGACCCTATTTAAAACCTATATTCAGGGTTATGAACTTTCTCACCAAGAAAGTTAAGCTTTATGTAATTTTACAAGAGAGGCTACCTGAAATGAGGTTTATAGCTTATAACTGGTATGAAAATTCTGTAAAGGTTTTTTTTTGGTATTAAGGATATATGAGGGAATGCTTGATACATATGCCTTTAATAGATATGAGTATGATAAACAGGAGAGATTTATTCCAGCTGTCTGTTTCTGCTGAAACCCACATCTTTCCTTGTTTCTCAAGGGTTGTAGTGTAGGCAAAGGAAACTTTGAGTTCTGTTTAAGCCAAGCTGTGCATGACAAGCCTGGATTATTTGAATCTCACATTTTATTTACTGGAATGGTAGAATGCACAATGTTGTTCATGGACAATGACTGCTAGATGTGCCCAAAAAAAGTCTTGCTGGTTTCGGAGGAGTTAGAGAAATGCTTTGCTTTGTTCTCATCTTACATTTTTCTTGAGGATTATGATGCAAATAGATTGTCAACTTTTTCTTTTTTCTTTCCTATTAGCAATTTGTTCACCATTGTTTAAAATCAACTGTCTGCTAAAGTGCTTACTGGTAAATGTGTAAAATGTTTGTTGGAATCAAAGGTCAATCCACTGATGTCTGAAAAATGAATTTATTCTAACATAGTGGTCAGAATTCCTTGCTTCAGTTGGTTTTGGATCTCCTGGAGCAGCTCTCATTTGTCATCTGGAAAGGTTCAAATGACCATCCTCTGCCTTATATGCTGCCATGTTTCATCTTTTTGGTTTGAAGGCGAAACTTAGTCCAGGTTCTCAGTCAAACTATGTAAGTGGTGGGAGCTGTATGCTTTGCATCCTCTTATTCTGGAAGTAGATGACTTATTTTTGCTTTAACACAAAAAATACAAACACACAAGTTCTAGAATTTATTGCAAACATCCCACAGCCACAGAACCAATTTTATTATAATATTTTTGCAGACCTGCTATCAGTAGCAAATATGCACAATTTTAAGTAAATTTGTTTGTAAGACTGGCCTATAATGTCTGTTTGTATGCGTGTCCACATTCTAGTGGACAGATAATAAGGGCAAATGTCACTACAGACTTTCTCTCTCATATCCCCCGTTTTTCTGGATGTAGTTTCTGGCGTGTGAATGCTTTTTTTCAGTGCCTGAATTTTCTTTCTTAAAGATTGTCTGATACAGCTACAACATTTTTAATATTTTCTGAGTTAGACTGGAGGCCATAAGTGAATTACTACACTTGACTAGAATAAAGCTTCATTTTTAGCAATTTGGACCTTCATATTCAAGAGCAACCAAATATTCCTGATTTTTCAATCGGAAGGTCGGCATTCCACCTTAGAGAGGCTGTAAATAAACATTACTTTCTGTCAGTTTGTTGGTTTAGTTGCTGTTCTGTGCTTAATGGATCAGAACTTTTTCTTCTGTGGCTTAAGGCAAAACTCCTTGTTAGGTTTTCTCCTCTGGAGCAGTGTCAGAGATTTTTGTACTCTTTTTCCTCACTCCAAAACCTTTCAAAATCTTCTTTTAGTAAAGGATATAAACCAAAGGACAAGTGAAACTGGTACCTTTACTGACACCTAGGTTGAACAATACTGTTGTCTCCTGCAGCTCTCTCTGGTATTTTAAAGAATAATTACTAAAAAAAAAAATCTGACAAAATAATAAGCAGAGACTGGACATAAGTCAGGATAATGTTCTGTCTTAAATCCAGTTTATTGTCTCTCATTTGGTTTTCATCTAAGCAAACAACATTTTGATTCATTTTGCCAGGTGGTTGTATTGTGTGCAAGTCTAACTTGGCTGTCAATGACAGTATCTCAGAAAGGTCTTTTTGAATAATCTGCTCCTTTCTGAGCCATCTACTTAAATTTAGAATCTAGGAAAATAGGAGGCTGCAGATAATTTATTTACCTTTTTATTTTCTAATGGAACAAGTTATTTTTTTCACTGCAGATGGTTTAACAACAACAGAAATTCCTGATCAGCTACAAGAATTTGAAGTTTTAGTCTCTTAGTTTGAATTCTTCTTGTCTAAGCTTTTGCATATTTCTAGGAAACTTGTGCAAGGTCAGCTCTGACTGTACTCAAATGGGATTAATTAGCCTGCTTTCTGTGACACTTGACCTATACTGCCCAGAAGAAAAGATCTCACTTCTTTCTTAAGCTCTGCTTTTTAAAGGAGTGTCATAACAGAACAGTATAGTAAGTTAAAAAAAAAAAGGATTAAAATTTTGTGCTCTGGTGATTTATTCAGAATTCTTGCTTCATCAGGATTGTCATTCTATGACTTTCCAGGGCAGATACATGAAGAATTCTTCAGTTTCAGTAATGAGACTACTGGTTGGCCTGACAATGGGAATTGGGTTTGCCTTAAGCATTTTAAGCATTTTTTCAGACATTCAGGAATTTGAAGGCAATTAATTATTTTGTTGCATTTGAAGGAAACTGTGTGCTCCAGAGGACAGGGTGAACATTTTGAAACAGGAAAAGAATAGGGCGGGAATAATGCTAGGACAGAGAAATAAATACAGCAAGTATTTTGAGCAGTTCTGAGTCACCCTACAGAGGTGTTGACAACAGGCTTGCATGCTTCTGTAAGTCAGAACACATTTCCATGGTATAAAAGATGCAGCACAGAGCTCCTTAAAAATGAATATTACTGCTTTACATATTTTATTTGCTACCAATAACCAGATTTCTGGGTAAAGTGGCACAACGTCATTAATATCAGCAAGGGTTCACTGGAGAAAGAATGAATAGAATTGAATTTCGCAGAGCTTCTGCTTTTATTGAAGCTTCAAGGTAACAGCTAATGCTCTGCGCAGCATTTCCAAGGAAAAAAAAAGCATTGCTTAATTGAACTCAGGTGCAGTGACAAAGCTGTATCCAAAGGTCAAGGTGGGTGGTGGTCATTTGCCAGGAAGTGTAGCAGTGGTTGCACCTGCACCTTTTATTTGGGGGCATGACTGATGTTTGAATAATGAAGACTCAAATTATTACATGCCAATCATAATTTAACAAAACAAAAAGGTGTTTAATACCACCTTAGTTGATGGAGAATTTTTTTTCCTGGTTAACTTTTTAAGCTGCTTGAAAGTGCTGGGATCTTGACCCTTTAACTGTGTCATCTTAACAGTACTGCACCAACTTGCTTTCTCACACTGAGTCCAAAGCACTGCTCACTTCTAAGGCATAAATACACTGTAGGAACAGCAGGTAAGCTTTGAAAATCTGCAAGTGAAACTAGCAAGTCTTAAGGTAGTTGCAAAAGTTCAACGGCAAATAGGAACCAGCGTCCTGTTTTAGAGGATCCTTCCAGGACCAAAGAAAGCGGTGATTTTACTTTGGAAGTCTCCCAGGGCATGGTGTTCATATGGTTTCTCTGCCCTGCTGTTCGGTTCTGCTGGGTATCCGAAGGAATGTCTTCTCTGCTGTCTTCTGTCTGAAGTCAGGATGGCCTGTAAATTGTTAATACATTCATCATAAGCTGTGAAGTAGTTACTGCAGAGAAGACTGGTGCTATTTCTACTGCTGTGAAAATGTGTTTGTTTTGAGGGCTGCACAACTTGGAATAAATGTTTCACTAAATGTGTTATGAATGATGTATTTAACAACTAGAGCAGGTCGATAATCTTCAGAATTAAATTTAGTTGGTTTTTATTAAAGGTTGCCTGTTTTAGTGGTGAATAGTTTAGTAAGCATGTGGTGCTATAAACAAATGCTTCGTATGGCCTGTTATGAGTGCTTTATTAAATAGCTAGTCAATAGCTGCATTTACCAAATGAATTTAATTTATTGTATTTACTTTTTCCTAAGGGTTTCACAGTTCATTATAAATGATTTATTGAACATATGTAAAGCAGTTTAGTAAGCTATGTTCTTCCTCTTACCATGAATGCATTGCTAGTAGGGCTTGGAATTGCTAACACTTTGTAATTGTTTGAATGGTGTTTATAAGTTACTAAAGTATCATCAGAAAACACAGGTTTGCTTTTTGGGGTTTTTTTTGCAGTTCCTTAGAAGTCATTGTAGATGATGTTTAAAATGTTTACAGTCAGTCGGTAGTGTGGTGCTTTCTGTAGTTCACACTTACTGGTAAAAGCAGTTGTGGGGACTCATCCTGTATACTTTAGTATTGTTTTGTTAGGCAGCAACAATGAATTCAACATTGCACGTGGAAAAGATGACACTAAAACCCACTTCATAGGAACCATCATCGCGGAAAACAATGCATGTGGAACTCTGACATCTTGAAAGTTATCCTGCCTTATAGTCCAGCCAAAGATGGGTGCTTGATATATTTTAAGACTGTTATTTGGAGATGGATTTTTACCTTTCTCTGAGAATTTTTTTTTTTTTTGGTATAGCATACCTGTCAGCAAAAACCCCCCAGTTTTTCTGCTTTAGGGGCCAGAGCAGTCTTCAGCGAGAGAAAGAATAAATAGGGCATATTCTCATATTCAAGCTGATCTTCATGGTTGTGGCTAATATTACTGCTAATTGGGCTGTGAATATCCAAAGGAGCTGGTTTGTCTGGCAGAGTAATGGTGGTGAAGGAAACAAGAACCTGGAGCAGAGACAGACAGAAACCCAAGGAGAAAGGGGAGCTAGGGGCTGCATTGGTCTCTGCTTTGGGGCAAGCTCCTTATCCTGTTCTAGCAGTCGTGTCTTCTTGTTACCTTTTCCAGCAGTATCATGAAGGTTTAATTATTACATTTTTTGGCTAATCCTCAGACTATTTTGAGCCTCAGCCATTTGGTCTCATCACCCTGCCAGTGTGCCCTTATCTTGCTGTGGAGGCTAAATGAGTCTGCTCAGAGCTCCATGAATGGGATTTTGGATATGGAGGTGGCATCTGAAACAGAGCTTTTAAGCATACTGTGGGTGCAAAAAGTGTTTTTGTTGACACCATAAAACCCACTAAAGGCTTTGTCTGAGGCAAGGAAATGGGACTACAGAGCCGAGTATGGATATTTATAAGCAGCCTACAAAATAGAAAAAACTCCACACTTTATTTTGATTGCTGTTCTGTGAAATGGTGTATATCACACATGAATAATTCATAATTTAAAAGCATAGCTGAAAGTACCTTCAGAATGTGCAGCTGCATGTGGATTGTGCCCCTGGTTGTTTATTTGTTGTTTTTTTCTTTAATTTTTTTTTTAACAATATGTGATGAAAATTAATTTGGAATTGTAGTATGGATACAGAAACAAATGTCAAAATATTTTTTCAAGGACTATACCTGGAGAGAGCATACAAGACTGTTAGATGCTTTACTGCATATATGACAGAAGAAATAAGAGTAAACATGAAAAATGTTTTCTCTATAACTATGCCCTGGAAGCAGAGGCAGCAGATAGTGATAGTGTTGGAAGCATCATGTATTGCACTGCTATCATTACTGAGAAAGAGCATGGAAGTGCAGGAGGTTGTTCATGCCTTGAGATAAAAGTAAAGATGCTTGTATTGGCAGGATACGGTCAAATGCAAAGCAGAGGTGGGCAGGATTAATCCATTTCTACACACCATTCCATGTTCAAAAAGTGATCTACAGACCATAAATTTAAGCTGCACGATGAGGTATTAGAGATTTTTGCCTCTGTCTTATGGTTTCTTAAAAAGCTCCGAAACCAAAGAAAGAACTGTGTTTGTAGAACATTCTTCTGTAACTTTTGCTCTAGTTTCAATTTTCCTTCTTTTTTGCATTTCCCACAAGTAGTTGCTCTACAGTGTTGCTGGTACAAATTTTCTGCATCCTTTGTTATACTAATGACTCAAAATCTACATAGAGAAAAATGCTTTAAGTAAAGGAACATTGTAAACTACTGGATTCCTCTACTAAGTTAATGAGTTCACAGAATCACAGAATAAACTGAGTTGGAACAAGGATCATTGACTCCCGGCCCTGCACAGGACTGTCTCCCAAAATTCACACCATATGCCCAAGAGCGTTGTCCAAATGCTTCTTGAACTCTGTCAGGCTGGTGCTGTGACCACTGCCCTGGGGAGCCTGTTCCAGGGTCCAACTACTGTCTGAGTGAAGAACCTTTTTCTAACATCTGGCTTAAATGTTCCCTGACACAACTTCAGGCCATTCGCTCGGATCCTCTCACTGGTCACCATGGATAAAAGATCAGGTAGCTCAAGCATGGAGGAGAAATACTCTCTCCCATTCAGACCTTTGAATTCTAGTTTAACTGTACTGTCATGCTATCTTACGGGCATTGTGAGCACACAGGAAGTTATTAGACCTGTTGTCATTTGTATTAGTCATAATTTGAATTAATCTATGACAGCCTGCTCAGTTCTTAGTACACTAAAACAAAATGTCCAGCCTTACAGACAGTTTGATACTGAGTCTGGTTGTAGATGTGCAAGTCTCGCTTGTTCTATCCTGACTCTGTTCCCCTCCCATTGGAATGTACAAGCTGTTTAGGTGGCTTCAGTGAATTCAGTCTTTAGAGCTCCTTTTTATATTTTAGTATGTCAATTACTGGCTGAATTGCTCAATAATTTTGCATTTTAAGGTCCAGAATTAATTTTGTCTCCTCTCCTCCTAGCTATTTTCTACTGCTGTTAGCAAAATCTGCTTTCTTTCTGTTTCAGCAAATGGATATGCAAGACACTGAAATAATTTTCTCTTTGGACAGTGACAAGACAATAGCATGTGTTGGCCATGACAAGTAAGGGCTTGAGCCCAGAGCTCACCAAAGTCAATGGGAAGAAGCTCATTGACTGGATTAAATCTTAACTCAATCCTCTTGCTAGCAGAAAAGGAAGCTCAATGGGATAACAAGTTCTGCATGTCTGATATTGCATGAAAAAATAGTTGTGCCTGATACATTAGGAGATTTGTCAGCTTCTCAGCTGTGTCAACACAACTGTGTGTGCACCATTGTTCTCAAGGCATTGACATCATTTGGGTTAGATTTCACTTTGTGCCTTTTATTAACTTTTGCATCCATTTCAGAAGCCTCTGATCCTTGTTTTAGGCTCCTGCCTTGCTTTCTCCCCTTTTTAAGATTCAGCCCCCTGCTCTTTTCTTTGAATCTGGTTTATTGCTCTCCATGTTTCTACCACAAACAGAATCCTGCTTTTTTACAATGTGGGAATTAACAAGGTTGGTCATGAATCAAAGAAATGGCTCTTTGATTCCTGATGGCAGAGACCACACAGAAGCACGGTGATGTACATGAATGGTGCATACAGTACAGTGGTAAAATCTGCATTGTCCCGGTCTCTCCAGACTCTGGTAGGTGTGTGTCTGTGCCACAGGAGCTTCCCATCTGCTATGGAATGTCCCAGAAGATGGCTGGGAGTGGTGTCAATCTTTTTGGATTATGTAGGACACATTTCATAGCAACTGCAGTCTCTGAGTTTTGTTGTTTGGCTTTTTTTTTTTTCCCCTCCAGTAATCTGTCAGGCATTTTTGCCAGACGGATACCAGAGCATGCATGGAAGGAGTTGTGGGGAGAATTGGGGAAACAGGTTTAGGTTTTTTTTTTTTCTTTTTTGTGAACCTACTTCTGCCAGTCACACATCTACTGCTGTTAGAAGAACTGAAATCCAGGCCCTGAATCTTAGAATTTAGGAATATTGACTGAAAATACTAGTCAGTTCCAGGGAGTCCTCTATGAATGTGAGGGTTTTTTTTGTGGTTTGTTACTGTCCTTCCCCAGGGAGCCTGGTGAGAGGCTAAGGAAGTGTCTGAGATAGTGGGTATCCAAGCCCAGCGTGCGCCGTTAATCAGTCGACTGAAGAGGAGCCACGTTCAGATTGCTGCCAGATGTTTTTCTCTGCACAGATTTTCAAGCTGTGAAGCCAGGGTCCTGCCAGGACTGATAAGGCTAGGCATAAAATATTGGCGATGGCATCATGTTCGCCCAAAGGGTAACAATACAAAAGCCTGTCACGCTTGGGGTTTAAAAAAATTTTGCAGGATTACTGGGACTCAGTCTCATTTTTGAAATGCAGTTTAAGCATTTAGGCACACAATAAGAAATATCCTTGCTGCCTGATTTCTGTTTCTCTTATATCAGTGAGAATTTAGGTTATAGGAGCCTGTGTGTTATTTATAAGGCTCCCAAGCCCTCCAAGTCGCTTTTCAAGTATCTTACCTGAAGTGGTGTTTATTTTTGAAGGAGATAGTTTAAGCAGGTACTTATAGATGTGACTGAGCATTTTACAGCTGCTGTGTGGGGTGCTCTGAGCAGTGAGATGTGGAGATCTGAGCGCTCCTGTTCCCATTTCTGTGCAGGTACTTTAGGGCTACCAGCAATGCATCGATGCCTTTCATGTCATAAGCAGCTCTAGCCCTGTGCTCCTCCAGTTTGATGCTCCAAGCCTCATGAGGACTTTAGAATATCACTGTAATAAGGATGGAAATTACACTAATGCACATATAAGCCTGGCTGTGAAAGGTGAGACCAAAGGCGTACTTGGCAGAAATAAAAGACCAAAGCAAGCATCAGACAGGTCTTCCCCTGCTCTCTTCCAGCTGTCAACAATTTGGGAAGGCAAACCTCCTGAGTCAGCAGTGGTTTGTTTATTCCATAATCCTTAGTGAACTTCATGAACTTGCACAGTCTGCTCATGAACCCACAGAGTTTTATTATCCTATGTCAAGGACTGCCACATGTACAGGAAACACCTCCACATTCACTTGGTGAATTTCTGTTCTTGAGATGGACACTGAAAAACTCTCCCTCCTTAGCCTCTTCACACCACTCCAAATACTATTTCCCCAGCTACTTGGGGAAGGAGGTGTTCAGCATAGTTCCTCTGTGCAGTCTAGAGAAGTCTACCCATCACCTGAAGAGAAGCTTCTCTTTTGGTAAAAGACAGTTGTTCAGACACTTTGAGTGTGGAAAATAGTCCTGTAGCATTCCATCTGATTAAATATGACACTTACTGGACACCATCTCTAGATATTATGTAGATCTGTTGTATTTAAAGAGGTTGTTGCACTCTAAAGCCGCAAATGTGACCCTTGGAGACAGGAAGTTTTCTGCTATGTAAGTAATCCATGTTCTGATTACCTGAACATTAGGCTGGGAGATGGGAAGCCCTGCACTTTAATCCTTATTCAGGAAGTTTTCTTAAATCACAATTGCTTGTGTTCACTTTTCTCAATGAACTCCCCCCTCCCCAGTTGTTTAGAGAATAGTATTTTCTTTTATCATGAGAATCAACCAGCCAGCATTTTGTAAACACAAAAGAGCATTCTTTAAGTAATTTTGATATTGCTGATTCTTTTGATTTATTTTTAAATGTTAATATTTTTGCTAATGCTAATGTTAAACTGTCTGCATGTGTGTCTGCATTAACAAGACTTCGTAATAAATAGTAGAGCACTACAGAAGCCATATATTATTTAATTTATATTTAAATATTAGAGAATTTTTAAAAGTTACTATTCTGTTGAAAACTTGCAAATAGTGTCTTTAACCTTCAAGCTGTCTTTTCAAGTCACTTTTTCGTTAGGAAGATGAAATTGTGGCATCTAATGGATATAAATGTTTCAATGCTGGGCATATTACATAAAGAGATAAACATCAATATCTGTTGCTTGTGAGCAGTGGTTTATAGCCTCCCATTGTCTAGAAAATATATTTTCTTAACCCTTAAAATTTGACTTTCTGATCTTTTTCAACGTATTGCAAAAGCTTAAGCTTTCCAGATAGCAACTTAGATATTATTGGGCATATAAGGAAAATGAATGAAATCAATTTTTATTACTATACCCACTGGTACTAGATCACATCCCTGGTAGAAGAGTTTTGTTGATGAAAAATACAGTCCAGAAATAAGAATGATAGGAGTGTCTTTGAAATAATGAAGAAGGGTTGTGGTTAACAGATCCATCTATATATACTTTGAAGCTCTCTTGTCCACAAAAAATATTTTCCATTCCAGTTCAATAACACTATATAGCTGTGCATTTATTTTAATGCCATGGCAAGTCTAGATTTATTAAAATAAAACTCTGGACCGAGGAGAGGCATCCTCCATTCGCATCTCTGTGGATAGGGTCGAGTGACTTAACCTTTTTTGTTCTCAAAATTTTTATCTTCTGTCTTTTTTCGAGGACATGCTGAGCTGAAGAAAAACCTGCACAAAACCTGAAAAAAATTCTCCCAATATACCACCACCAGCATAAAACCCCCTAAGCCCCAACCCTCAAACAAGTGTCTGAGAAGTTTTGAGAGAAGAGTGGAAGATCAGTGTAAAGTAATTGCTTTTTTACATCTTGCTTGTGAGCAAGTTGAAGATCTTTTTCACAGGAGTCCATACAGAATGGCACGGTTTAAAATAGTAGGGAACACATCAAAGTCTTTCTATCCCTTAAATGTCTACCTTTTTCATTGCAAGGTGTGACCTAGATTCCTCACTTCTTGCCTACAGCAAAGCTCTTCTCTGTGCCTCATAAAATGAGGGTTTAAGAAAAGCTGCCCTGTGACCTGTCCTTGCATGCAGATCCCCTTTGGAAGAATTCTGGAAGTGTCACAGGCTTTCTAATGAGGAATGGTCAGGAGGATTCTGTTTTGTGCTGTAAAGAAACACACGGAGCACAACAGGCTCAATTGTTTTGCTTTCACGTGGTAAGCAGAAGAAACTCCATGCTGATGAGAGGAAAACTGATGTCTTTGCAAACAATTTGGTGGGTGAAGGTATGGGTTGCTATGCCTTTGAAATGGGTCTTAGGCTCTACTAACTTTGGGCAGCAGGTTTGCTGCAGAGCCCAGACACTCCTGAAACAGAGATGAGTCTGCACAAGCCTGAGTTTCTCCGCTTTGGGGTAAAAGGACAGGTTCAAGGGGGGATATGTGACAGATGGTTCAGGAAGGCTGCACCTTCCTGGTACCCCAGCAATGGGGAAAGGCAGAAGGCACTGTGCGGCCGGGAGTTTGGGGTAAAAGGAGGCTGCGCCCTTTGAAACCCCAAGAGAGAAAACCCCATGGCCTGGTGCCCCAGTGGGCTCGCTCCCTTTGTTCTAATAAAGCTGCAGGACTCCTCTGTCTCCTTTTCGGACATAAACCTCTGGAGTTTGTGGACTTTCCTGACACTGACAATTCAGGAACCTTTGTACAAGTTGTTCTTGGAGCTCTGAGCCTTTCTTTGTTCCTTTTGCAGGGAGTGGGTTTCGAGGTATTGTTTTTCCAGCAGTAAAGCTTAGATAGCTGTAGGTGGGTGCCCTCCCCTCCACCCCCAGGCATATATAAGCAATTAACTGTAATTTGTAGGTTTAATTGGGGGTTGACGGAATAGTGGCATGGCATTGTTTCCATATTGTGCTTAAGAATTGTTAGGGGGCTGTAGGGACCAATTAGGACACTTCTGAGTAATTGGGGTTTTCAATTACCTGGTCCTGTTCACCTTCAGGACAGGTACTGAGAGTATTAACAAACTTCTAGTAGCTGGTGTTCTGTCAACAGTCCTGTATAGCAGCTCTGATTTCTGGAGGTGTGGTTGGTGTGGGATATGTAATATCTATGTGGATTTGTAGGTCAGCTGGAGCTTTGTGTTCAGAGAAGTTGAGCAGAGCCTGCTCGGAGCACTTTCAAAGTAGTCTTGATGTGGAACAGAACGGGGAGGTTTTACATTACTGCTGCGGCAGGAAGGAGAATGAAATAATGCATATTACCTTAATTTACTGTATTGTGTCAACTTCTAAGTTTCACATTGCTTTCAGCCATTTGTAAGGCCAAGGGAGACCTGTCTGTAACAGCAGCTATTTTTTGCCCTAGTAGAAAGTTCCTGACTAAGTAAAATACTGGATTGAATTCTATTAATTGTGATAATGTCAGAGATGGTCTTGGTGAAGCCTGTGATCACTGCAATAAATACTTACATACAGCTCCAAGATGGCAGGGCTTATTTATTTATTTATTTATTTATTTATTTACTGATTCACCCTGCAGTCTCCTTTTTGTTGTTTCATGACAAATTCTCAAAGGCATTTGTTGCATGTAGGATTTGGAAGGAGGTTATTTTCCAGATAACTCTTGTATTTCCACTTGGCAACTTTAATATGACCTTTTTCCTAACCAGGTCTTAAGCTTTTCCCATAATTCTTAACTACTGAATGTTTCATTCTTTGAAGCCCTCTGACTTCCATTCCGTTTCACTGACCTAGATTTTGCTGGTTGGGATTGATTGCTGGGATGATCTAAACTGCTGTCTGCTAAAGCCCTAAATTCTATCCTTTGTATAAACAGAAAATTATTTCTTAGCTTCTTGTTTAAAGTGTTGTCAGGAGAAACAAATTCAAATGCTTTTTTTAACTTAAATTTTCATTCCTGGGGAAGTGATTCAGTTTGGATTTTGCTTAGAAAAGAAGCAAATAAAAGTGTAAACTGGATTTGCTGAGGCAACAGCCCTATGAGAGACGAGACAGCTCCGTGCCTTGTGGTGTGGGACACCCAAGGCCAGTGGAATTGTTCTTCAGGCAATTGGGGTGTTAATGGGTGACAGTGACACTGCTGGGCTTTAAAAATCTTCGAGGAAAAAGTGATGGGTGCTGCTGATAATGTGCTGTCTGTCAATCACTGAAGTCCTGGAAGAATGTTACTGTGGATTTGGAGACAGTCCACGAGTGCTGTGTGTTGAAATTTTACTTTTATCACTTACTTTCTTTACTTTTTTTTAATCCCACCTTAATTTGTTTTTTCTTCTTGGTGTGGGCTTTCTTTTTTCATTGTTCTTTTTTTCTCCCCCCTTTTCTTTTGTCCCAAGCTGTAAGCAAAACCAGGAAGGCATTATAGAGGTATATTCACATATTGCTGTGGCTCTTAGGTGACTAAATACATCTGCAAATAAAATCTGAAAGTTTTGAGGACATAATATGAAGTTTGGTAAATGGATTGGAAAAAAAGCAAGATGATAACTTTGCTAATAAAAAATGAAGTTTCACTGTTTCTGATAGAAATAATTTATATATGCTATTGTCTGCCTCAGTGTTCACATAGGGAACGCTAAATGTAAGCATTATCATGGTCTAGAAGAGATCATGTAATAATGAAGGAAGGATATGTGTATGAGAGAAAGGGAGGTAAATATTTGGACTGATCCTAGCCCACTTCTGGCCTTCTTACAACACTGAGGATATGGGCAGAGAGGAAAGATTATTGATGGGTTAAAAACTGTACACGTTTCATTAGGATTCATTCCTTTGTGGGATGAGAGGAATGTCTTAGTGTCTTGGCTTGTCGCCAGCAGTTATCTGAAGATTTAATGAAATTTTGTGTTATTGAAGTAGGATGCTGGAAAGGCAGTGTGTGGGTCTGGTGTATGGAGACTCTTGTAAGATAGACAGCACCTTTTGTTATAAATAGCTCTTAACGCACCTTGGGGCTTACATGTAGTGTTTTCTCTCTGGGACACCCCCGGTGACAGACATGCCCTAATCAACACATATTGTGGGGAAGTTGTGCATTGTTTTTCATTAGATCCAGCCCGTGTGCACTGGTGGCTGCAGCTGATCATTATTCCGCGTGTTCATTCTGATGCAGAAGAGCCCATATTGAGTTGTAGTTGTCTCTTTTCTAATTTTCGTGGTTAGCCTCTTACATGAAAGGGTGTCTGCAGTAATTTTGTTTCTGTGTCTGGTTTCATTGCCTTTTTACAAGAGTGAATGTCAAGGAATACAGAACTCGTATTTTCTGTTAGCCTTTCTTAACACTTTGCCAGTGCTCTGCAGCATGACATCCCATTTAATTCTGTTGAGGACAATTAACGCAGAGGTAGAAATAATGATGCTTCATATTTGTTTTTATGAACAGTCTTGCCTTTTTACAAGCTTTGTCCTGTAGAAGCCCCTTGAAGTACAAGGCAGAAAGAAATATGGTTGTCATTTAGTAGGACGGCATAGCATTCTAACTTGTGTGTCTTAAGATTTTACTTTAAGGTATGAGGAATGATTGTTTGTCACTTCTCTTTCACTTTTAATGGATGGTAACATTTCTAGTAACTGTAGATTCTCAATCACATCAAGGGTTTTTCTACTAGTTTTGTCAACATAAGTGCAGATCTAATTACATGAAGATTCACTTTTTGATACCGGAGAAGAGACAAACGCTAGACAAAAAGCATTTATTTTTATGAATAATAATTTAATAAGGGTGCTGGAAGCATACTAACCCGACTTCAGGTTCCCTTATTAAGTGTGCAAAAGGAAAGAAGTTGTCAGCACTGTGAAGTCTCTTCAATCAAACCTGAAGTCTTGTGGTGCAATTTAGAGCCTGCTGTTAGTGGTATTTAATGTAATGGTGTGGCGGTAAGTGTACTTTTGAATGACATCTGTTGCTAAAGATTCTGTAATTTTGAAGACTTAAATGTGTGCTGGGTCCTAATTTAGCTGCATTTTCAATTGTTTCTCCATTCATATGATAATCAGGCTGTTCAGAGTTGCTAATTATTACCACTGTTGTTTAAAGAATACAGTGAGCAAAAGCATGTCTGTGACCAGATGCTTTTAGAGATGTAAGCATTAAGATGATAAAGCTCACATAATTCACAGCCCATCATGTGCAGGAAAATTATTAGAAAGCAGCTAAGCCTGTCTTGTCAACCTTCTAGCTAAAAGGAGAAAAAGTCTGTATTTGTAAGCAACATGATAACATTTTAACCGAGAGATGAATGTCAGCATTTCCATAAATCTCCAATTTAGAAAATTAAAATACTATGGGGGACCATAAAGGGCTGAAGCTGACGTCTAGTTTCAGTTCTGTGCTGCTACAGAAGACAGGCTGTCAAGGACGTTCAGTTTAATTGCTAGGGAAAGGCAAGCACAGAATATAAAGAATGAGTAACTCTAGTGATGAGGATTTCGTGTTCGATGTGGATTCAACTTGCAAACTCCTTTTTTCTCCTTGTCTTCTTTTATCTTTCTACCTTCGCTTCAGGTCCTTCTGTCTGCATCCCTCCCTATTTGTTTTCACCACTCTTCCTTCGTAGCTCTGAGTCTGCTTTACTTTTGGTGCTGATGGCAGTTTTAACAGGCAACATGTGCGTTTTTCCCTGGTAAATCTAGCTTTGCTCTGGCTGCTCGCATTTGGGGTTTTTAATGAGCACCTGCCAGTTTGCAATCTGTGGCATTAGTCAGTATGTTACCTTCGGGCAAGGGTCTGAGATGCCTTTTACTCTTCATCTTCCTCTGTGACAAAAGATGCTTTGCTACCGACATTCCAGTGTAAAGAGATCATTATTTTCTGGAAATTTCCAGTTGCTGACTGTCTGATTTGAACACGGACAATGAAAAGCAAGCTGAGTCCCCTGCTCGCTCACCTCTCAATTCTAATTCAATTTTTTCAGTTTTCTCCTATCAGCTTCAATGTGTCGGTGATACTTTCTTATTATTTTTATTAGGGTCTGGTATGTGCCAGTGCTGCAGCCTGGAGGAAGCATCACTCCTGCAGAGCTGAGTAGGGAAACACTGGAAGAAACTATTTAGGAGACAAGATAAGGAATAGATTATTTTGCACTGATTTGGCTTTGGCTTTGCCTGCTCATGTGTCCGTGAGAATAGAAATCCAGTGAAACAGGTTGGGAAAAAAAATTGCCTGTCAGAAACAGGCAAAGTTACGGGGTGATAAGAGAGAATGTAATTACGTTGTTACAGACTTTTAAAACACCATCATGTTTCACCATTGCAGGCAGTGTCTGACACAAGAGGGCGCTCCGGGAGTTTTAAAAGAAATCCTAGGCTCTGTTAGGACTTTTTTTACATGCATGTGTATTTTAATGTGCCGTTTTCAAAGCTATCATGCTTTAACGAAGGTTCAGTCTCAGAACCTTAGAAAGCAGTGTCTCCCTTCTATATTTACCTGCACAGTAATTAATAGAAAGAACTGTTCATATTATGACTTTTAACCACTAAATCCCCTCGGTGAAAAGGAATGATTGGCAATGAATCTGAACAGCATAACCATGCAGATTTTGATAACAGCTATGTAAATAATGGGTGATTACTCTTGTATTTGAGTAATGTCAGTCAGCAACAGGACCTAGTTTTCATTTCCTGGCAAAGCAAATCCTTCTATTGGCAAAGTATTGTTACATTCCTAGTACATGGAGAAAAACACCTGCTTTTAGGCTAATGTAGGAAAAAACCACTGAGAAATCAGAATCTCCACAGAAAATCATAGTGGGAAGGTGGTTCTCTGTGGCGGTGATGCAGCCACCAGGGCTGATCCCCAGGGCAGCCAGAGGGGGAGGGTGAAAGTGACGCTGGGGAAATCCCCGATCTCCCCTAGCTTTCCCGCCTTTGGTTGCTGTCAGTCAAGTTACGGGCTACACCCCTTTCCCCTCAAGTTTAGTTACATATTCATAAAGTCGGTTTAATATTCATATGTTACTAGTAAGTTCTGTCTTTCTGTCGTTCTCATTGGTTGACGTTAATGTACTCATTCCCAGTTCAAAATTATTGGCCCCCTGTCCTACGTGTATGTTCCCCATTGGTTTATTCCCTGGACCCTCCTCTACCTAGACCACACCTGCTTCTCTTATAACCCCGTGTAACGGTTGCTCGGGGCTCTCCCCGGCAGCTGGAGCCCGCCTCCCCAGCTCCCGCATTCAGGTACATTGTATCCCCTGCGCGGCAGGTTACAATAAACTGAGTGTTTGCTACCAGAGAGGGTCCCTCCGGCTCTTCATTTCTGCCAGTTTGCTACAGTTTCACCGACGGCTGCTGCTCCCTAGCAGGGAGAGACAGTGCCGCTGCGTTCTAAAGCCAGCCAGAGTGCCAGACCTGAGCGGTCTGGTGCGGGCGGCGCCGGAGCGGCCAAGCGCTTTTTGCTGTCGCCTCTGCGGTCCAGTAGAAGAGCTGTCCGTGGCCACCGCAGTGCCGCGACAGTTCTCTAAAGATTTTTGTTTGTTATTGTGGGGGGTGGGTTTATTGGGTTTTTTTGTTGTTATTTTTTTGGGTTGCACGTTAAAGAAGCATGTTCAGCTGAGATCACAGTCTTGGGTACAATCAGAACAGGGTAGGACATCTGGCTTGTAGCTGAACTTGGAAGGCAATAATAAAGTGTGGTGATACACTTGTGAAAGGAGGAAATTTCATTTCTTACTGAGCTCATCTCATCTGTTGTCACTCAGGTCTGATGCTATTTGAATGCTCACCAGCCTGGCTAGAACTTGAACTAGATGATGTGAGGCTGAAAGACAGTGTAGGTCAATTATCATCACCCATTTCTTCCAGTTTCCGTGGTAAGAAATGTTAAGTGTTGGTGAGAGAACACTGACTCTCTGGGAAGACAAATGTGTTAAATCTGGTTCTGAGTTTTTTTGGAGCTCATGGGAGCAGGTTCTTCTACTTCTCCAAAAATGCACACCCTTTCCCATGAATTTGTTACCTCCTACCTACACTGTTTTTAAAGGGAGAACACTTGCTTAGCAGAGCACAAGCCGTAGTTAAGCACAGATGTTCATGCATTAGTTTTGCAATGCAGTGTTCTTCTAGGCCTTTTGTGAGTATTGAGACAGGCAATATTTTTCTTCTAAGGCCTGGGTATGCAGATTGGTGCTCTGTCTTTCAAAACAGGAAACTGTGGAGGGAATCAGTCTCACCCTCATTTACCTTCCCAGTGAACTATTCTTTGTTTTGCAAAATTAACATGTAAACAATCATAAATAGTCTCATTACTAGTGCTATAGCTGTACAGTTCTGGTAAGTTTGAGGATATTTTTCAGTGTCTGTAAATGTGGGTGATTGCTTTAGGAAGGTATTTAACATTCAACCTCTATTTTTCCCCGGTAATGAGTTCTGTGGCCTAGTAAGCTAATGTGTTAAAGAGTATTTGCTGTTAATTCACTTGTTTTGCTTCTTATCTTCTGTCTTTCAGGTTCAGTGACTGGCCTTGTTCTTCACCTGTTGATAGGCTTACAGGGCTGGACGGGACCTCTGTGATCACCCCTGTGATCTTGCCCGAAGGCAGGATCAGCTAAGTTGGTCCTTTGGGCTGGTGATTGTCTAACTAGTTCCTAACACCTTCCATAAGCCAGACCTTGCAGGCTAAACTGTATTTCATTACAGTCTGAAAATGTTGTCGTTATCAGTCTTGCTGAAACTTAATCCCTTTACTACTTGTACCTTTATGTATTTGAAGCATATCACATTGTCATCTCTCCTTCGAATTAATGGAAGCATTTACCCTAGCCTTTCCCAATATTTTTTTAGAATCTCTGGTCTGATCTTCCTCATTGCTTATCATTCTCTGGATTCCTCATTTCATTTCCATTTTTTTGATGTGTGATGCTCAGAAGTGAGAATGATATTTTAACTGATATTTTACAGTCTTGCAGTAGAACAAAAGTACTTGCAAATGCTTCTGTATAGAGATCCTATGTGATGGTTACTCAATTTTTCTTTAAGGCATATAGAGGCATTTTAAGTTGCAAATTGCTCACTGACTCTTTAATAGAAAGTATATTTCAGTTTTTCTGTTTTCATGCTCTTAAAAAAACCTCCAGTCTGATGACTCCAGTCTTACATTTCCTTTCTAAGCAGGCCAATCCCAGATTTTTCAATCGGTTGCATGTGCTACTGTCCTAGAAATCCAGTTCTTCTATTTCTTCTAAAATGGAAGAAATCATTTCAGGAGGATATCAGAACTGACTTTGTATCATTTGCTGTCAGTTTAATGATATCTTAATACTCTCAGTAGTTGCCACTCCTTCACAATGTAAATCAATGGCTTTCTTTATCTTCAATCATAATCCACTGTGAACAGGAACTGTAAAATCCAGGATTTTGTTTTGTTTTGTTTGTCAGTGCTTGTAGTTAACCTGGAAACTAGCAATGATAGTTTGAATCACTCTCTTCCACATATATTACACTCCTCAAAGTTTCCCTTTATCTTGATGGGGTAAAATTGAGTTTATGATTGAAATTTCTCTAGTACCTAGCCATCTTCTTCCCTTAACCTAAGTAATTAGATGTTATATTCACATGTTGCTGTTCTACTCCTAGACCAGTGGTTTTCCCTTTTCAGTGGAGTTTTGAACATAGCAGTAACCACAAAACACAGATATTTTTTTTCTTGAGGAGGAATACATTGAAGGTTTTCCAGCTTGATCTGTCAGATTGAAGTGAGTCTTGTTAAAAAGCAGCTTGCCTTTTTCTATTTGATTTGCATTACGTGCTTTTCACCATGAATTGCACCAGTTCTTTTTTGATTCACATTTCCTAAATCTCTGTTTTATATTTTCTGATCTGAGGCCCAGGCAAGCACAACATATGAGAAACAATCAAAATGTTAATGTAATTTTCAATTACTTTAAGCCCAGCCCTAGTGCTCTCTGCCTAGAGAATGACCTTCATTTTTGTCCCTGCAGGGAAGAAATCTTCCTTAGGCAACTATAGGCCATAATATGCTACTGTTTTTTAAGCAGAATTCCCCATTGATTTCTTCAGGGAGTTCCACTTAAAATGCGACATCACGGCAGAGCTCAGTCTAGTTACATATATCAAATGAAAGGATGCAGTTCACATACATTTTTGAATCCTGTGTCTAAGCTGCAGTGGCCACTAGAGGGAATGAGAGATCTCAGACGTTTCCATTTCAAAAGAAACATTTTTTTTCCTGGTTGGTTTTAGACTAATCTCTAAGAAATAACTGCTAATCTATATTAGCTCATTTTAAAAAAAATTATAAGAAAATCATGCGCATAAACGTTTGTGATTCTTATCTCCACTGTGTGTCTTCTAGCTCTTCAACAGAAATCAGGTTAGTCCCAGAAAAAGATTTGCAATTCATCAGTACAAAAATTAAAAATAAAAGGGATTCTGGTTAAAGAGATGTGTTTCTTTTGCCCCTCTCCGAGTTCTACAGCTACTGGCAAAATATTGGATTAGTGCTGCGAACTGTCAGGACCTTCACTTACAATACTGTCAGACTGTTTATGCCAGCTACTAATGACTATAGAAGAGTAGGCATTTTATGTTACTGAAAAATCTAAATTGCATTCCAGACAGGTTGACACTGATGCTTCAAATTGTGGGTTTGCAAGATGATAATTCCTAATCTCAATAGAAAAGAGGTGTTGGATTCAGTTTTACTAAGGGACTGATTGTACTTTGCCTTTTAACTATAGAATGCTACGGAAACAATCCACTTTTTCTGGCTCTAAAAGTATTTTCCCTTCACTTTTTTTCCTCTCTGTATGTAAACATAGAATGCATAAGCAAATGCATTCCTTTAAGTTTCTAGTTACCCATTCTCTGTAAGCATAACTTAACCTTACACAACCTCGAGATTTTCTCTGTCTTACCTGTCATTAATCCGGAATTTACATGAGAAATTGAGGATGTTTCAAATAGATCCGTGCTTCAAGAAAAGGGGACTTCCTTTGGCGGGGGTGGGGGAAACCCCATTTTCTGGATTGCCATAAGATTCACTCAAGTCTCAGTGGTTCTTTCTTTGAAGAAGCTGGGGGAAAAGGAGGAATGTTAGAGTAACTTAGAGTAATTCCATGGATTTTCACATAAGGTAACAGAAGCACATGTGTGAGTAGAAATGGCAAGATAGTGTGAAGTTTGTCCTTCACATATCCAGAATGATACTATGCTAAGTGGTTTAGGATACTAAAAAAAATAAATTAAAAAAACCCCTGATGTTATGCTCTACCACATTTGTTGAGGTTCATACAAATTCTAGTCCTATGTGCTTCAAAGTATAGACATTCTGAGTGTGTCATACAGCTAACACAACAAGCCAAATTGTTTAAATACCCCTTTTGAAGGGGGAGGAGGAGTGATATTGGTGAGAAAATCCTAATAATGAGAGCTTTTGGGGTGTTTTGATAGCAGCTAGTGTAATGAAAAGTGGTGAGCATACTGTTACAGCCTTTTCAAGATGAATAATGTTACACTTAAAAAGAGGCTTAGGATGAATTTACTGATAAAACAAGGTTTTATAAGGTCTTCAGTATATACAATACTTACTGGCACTGGACCAAATTATTGAAAAGAAATATGTGCATGCCCTAAAATAGATTACTTTAGGCTGTCTTATGACTTTCAAAATACATACTAATTCAAGAAGAATAGATTCGATATCTTTTGTCCTGAAATAACTCACCTAACCTCAGTATTTGTACAGTGTATATTTGGATCACTTGTGAATATTAACATGAGCCAAATTGTTACCGTGTGCAAACATTTACTAAGGCAGTGTGAGGTATAGTCTGCAGTCTGATGGAACTTAAAATGCCAATTAAAAATGATGACTTATTTAATGCCAACAGGCCATACCCTGCAGTGCTTACTCAAGCAAAATTCTAATTGACTCCAGTGGGAGGTTTGCTGAAGTGAGAACAGTGGAGAGAGGAAGAGGCCTAAGCAAAGGCACGACCTCAAATATTACTCCAGGCATCATAAGGGGCAGCATTTTGCATTCCCTGGCACCAGTGAGGAGCCTGTCTTGCTTACAGACAAAGATGGAAAGAACAGGGTCTCTGCCTATCTGGAGCTCCCTGCAATTGTAACTCACTTTAGGGAATGTTTTTGCTAAAAGCTGACTTTTCATTGACAGTTGCAAATTTAATGGCAGTGAAATAACTCGTGAGCTTGTATGTGTCTTCACAAATGGACATAGGATGGTGAAATGGCAGGTAAAAGGGGAGATGACATTAAAAAGTACCCACAAAAGTAAAGCTTTACAAGAATCTTTTTGGTTTTTTTAAATGATCTAGAGCCAAGATACCTCAAGAAAACAAAGTTGCAAACAAACAAAAAGTGTGATTTCCATCTCTCTTGGGCTTCATTCGTTCTCTTCTGGTTCTCCATGTCTGCAAACAAACAAAAATGTGATTTCCATCTCTCTCAGGCTTTATTTGTGCTCTTCTGGTTCTCCATGTCCTTCTCCCAGCAGCCAGAAAAGCCTGTGCATTTCATCATGAGTTAGTAAGGTATAAGGAATGTCATCCAAGTGATGTTCTGTTTGCTGTCCTTTGTCCATTGTTTGACAAGTACTTTGATGTGCTTTTTGAACTCCAGGTAAACTATCTGATGTGTTCACCAGACAGATAAGTTGGAAGGTTTTCCTCTGCTTTCGTCACTGGAGTTATTCCTAAATGCTTTTGACAGTACCAAAAACCCCAGAGAGCAGACCTGATTGATTACTATTGACTGACAGATTAGTTGGTTTGTTTGGGGTTTTGCAGGTAGTGAGTTACTCTCTATTCAATGTGCACCTATAAATTACGGTGGTTTAGTCACCTTTATTTTTAATAATGCTTGAATTTAGTATGCTTCTTGCACATCTTCACTACTGCTGCATTTAAGTCAGCAGAACAACTTTATTGTAGACCAATACACATTAAGAGGTGTGTGGTAAGGTGTTAAACAAAAATAGTAAGAAATACTTCTCAAAGTTCTGGACCAGAACAATTTAATATACTTGACTTTTTATATCTACATATTTTTAAATGATAAAAGCTTGAATGTGGACATTTGTAATGGATTATATACCTCTCTAGTAACCTTTGTTTTACTTTCTCCACTTTGTTCTCAGAAAACAGAAATGCCTTAAGTATAAGGGAGTAATGACAATTGAGCTTATATGGTCCTCTTGAAGACCTTTGCCAGTTATTGCCAGAAATACTATTTTTTCTACTATTTTACTATCTCATTGTGAGCAAATGATGTCTTGCTTAGATTTACCATCTTTGTGACTTTATTTTTAAATTTTTAAAATTCTTGAATTTTGCTAAGTATCCTGTGAGATAAGCAGGTGATCTATTTAGGGAATAAAAAACCTGCTACTTAAGTGCAGCTGCTGTTCCAGCAGTGGGGATGTCAGCTGTTGTCTTGGTGGTAGAGGATTTAACCAGTGGGCATGGGCATGTCAAAGGGGCAGGAAATGCACATGTTCAGTGCAGGTTCATTTTTCTATCCTTTTCTGATTTCCATACAAGTGGAAAAATGGCAACTCCGCATTGGAAAGCTGAGCATTAACTTTAGAGAAGGAGCAAATATAAATAACCTCTCTGTTTTTATATATGACATCTCCACCTCTGTGGTATCTTTCTAACACAGAGTATTGAAGCTATCTGAAACTCATTTACCTTTGATAAATGCTGGGGGTTTTCCTCCTCTTTGTGATCGTGTTTCTTAAATGACAGATATTTAAGAGGAGTGTTCAGTTGATTTAGAGCTCTTTACTCAATGCCATCTAAAACTATGTTTAAATCACTGGAAATTTTTGTAATAGACTTTGACATCAGCTATGCTGTATTTTGCAAGAATTATACTCTGCTAAGACTTTGTGCTAGATCACTGCTAAAAATGAGCAATGAGCAGTTACTGTAAATGATTTTTTTTGGTGGTAGTGTGACACTCCATTGTGACTACGGCAGTCGTCACAGTACCATAGATCATGGTAACAGCAATAAATAAACTGGACAATAATCCTGTAGAGATTGTGCTTAAAATAGTTTTTGTACTGATGTACCCCTGCTCCTAGACAGCTGCTTCAAATGGCGGCAAGTATTATGCAAGTCTGTAACATTTACCTGGCTACATTTAGAATTTAGTATTTAATATGCTTAAAAGCTAGTGATTTTTTAAAGTATGTCTAATCCTGTGATTATAGAAAACTAATTGTTAATTGTAATTTATTTTTCTGTCAAGGTGCTTTTTAAATAAATGTGGTACTTTGGTCTTGTTTTTCTTTTTTTACTTGTGATAGGAAATTTTCCTGGACTATTGAGAATATTTTCCAAGTCATGAGATATACTGCTTATGTTTTTTCATGGAGTTTCTTTCATAAGAAGAGGTTGGTTTTGAATTGCACCGTGTAATGAAATTCGGCACCATCGATATACTGCACAAAAATACAGTGCCTTGCTGATCACTGGAAACAAAAATTCCCACCCCACATGGAAATTTAAGTTCATTTCAACATGTGAACAAACTCTCCTCAACAGTTTGTAGTACTTATTCAGTGTTTCCTTATCAAATGCCTTCTACTAAAGAACTGCACGTCTTTAAACAAAAAAGGGACTGGCAAGGCTCTAACTGCATATAGGCCTTGGATTTAACGTGATGGTGGTGTTTTTGTTCTGTCATAAGTGTGTGTCTTTTAACATGAAGTTGTTAGGAGAGCTGACAGCTATTTAGGTGGCTTATAATCAGGGAATGTTTCATGTAACAGCTCTGGTTTTGTAGATCAATTTTTCGATTGGATTTTTGCATTCTGTATCTGAAAATTTAATTTATTGTATCAAAAATGGATTTAAATAGACTTGCAATTCAGGGCTGGCTTTGATCTGTCTCTGACTAAAAAACTGAACAGCTTTATCTTTCTATCATTTTATTTCACAGATGTGTAATAGCTTCAAGTGCTTAAAACCCACAGTGATTTAAATATTCTCTTTCTCCTTATCTTTTTTTGCTGGTTCCTGTAATTCAACAGTGCAGGTGAAATGATGAAAACTGAAGAATTTTTAAAATTTATTAATGGTTGACTTCATTGTAAACTGTATGAGACTCTTATTTGCTTTCAGCTATAGCCTTTAGTTTCAGCTGATTTCCACTCATGTTTTTGTGGAGGTTGTGTTTGAATGCATATTCAGAGACTTAACCATGTACATGGGTGTCTGCAGGGCAAGGGACTGCTGCAGTCCTTGTACTGACATTAGAGACCTCTAAAGATCATCAAGGCCATTCAGAGCTGTGTTCCAGGTCAGGAGCAAATGTTTCTGGGGGCTAAAATGTACCCACTTAAAGCATGATGATTGGCCAATATTTTAGAAACATTTTTTT
>VYZT01007706.1:22671-34551 GCA_013400735.1 Pomatostomus ruficeps | reverse complement strand
CTCCTGATCCCAGTCCTGATCCCACTCCTGCTCCTGATCCCGCTCCTGATCCCTCTCCCGCTCCTGATCCTGCTCCTGATCCTGTTCCTGCTCTTGATCCCACTCTTGCTCCTGCTCCCACTCCTGATCCTGCTCCTTATCTGGCTCCTGATCCTGCTTCTGCTCCCACTCCTGATCCTGCTCCCATTCCTGACCCTGCTCCTGTTCCTGATCCCACTCCCGGTCCCGCTCCTGGTCCCGCCCCTGATCCCGATCATGCTCTCGCTCCTGATCTCAGTCCTGATCCTGCTCCTGATCCCACTCCCAATCCCGCTCCCTCTCCTGCTCCTGATCCCGTTCCCACTCCTGATCCCGCTCCTGATCCCGCTCCTGCTCCATCTCCCACTTCTGGGTCTGCCGGTGCCCAGTGCAAGCCACTGACCCCCTGATGCCAAGCAGGACCCCGCGTTGCTTCCCCCTGATCCCGCTGTTTCCGTCCTTCCCCTTGGTGCCCCCGCGGCTGCCGCTTGCCTGGGACTGTAGTGCTCCAGGCAGGTGCTGCAGGAGTGGCCCCGCCAGGCACAGGAAGCAGTGCAGCCACCCCGGCAACCGCAGTCACCACAGAATCACAGGGTCAGTCCAATTGGAAAAGTGCTCTGAGATCATCCAGTGCAACCTGTGACTGATCCCCACCTTGTCACCCAGCCTAGAGCACTGAGTGCCACATCCAATATTTCCTTAAACACCTCCATGGATGGTGACTCCACCACCCCCTGGTCAGCCCACTTCAGTGCCCATTCACCTTTTCTGTGAAGAATTTCCTCCTAATGTCCAACCTAAACCTTCCCTGGTGCAACTTGAGGCTTTGTCTTCTTGTCCTGTCCCTTGTTTCCTGGGAGCAGAGCCTGACCGCCACCTGGCTGCTCCCTCCTATCAGGGAATTGTGGAGAGTGAGACCGTACCTGAGCTTCCCCAATTCCCTCAGCTGCTCCTTATCAGACTTCTGCTCCACACCCTTCCACAGCTCCATTGCTTTTCTCTGGACTTGCTCCGTCACCTTAATATCTTTCCTGGAGTAACCCAGAACTGGATATCCTTGAACCCAGAATTCAAGGTGCGGTTTAGCAGTGCCCAGTACAGGAACAGTCACTTCCTTGTTTCTGCTGCCACACCATGGCTGGGACAGCCCAGGTGCCACTGGGTTTCTTGGTCACCTGGGCACACTTAGGTTTATATTCAGTCACTCTTGATGAGCATCCCTGGGTCATTTTCCACTGAGGTGCTTTCCAGCCACTTCTCCCCCAGCCTGTAACACTTCAGGGGTGGAAAAACCCACCTGCAACAGTCCTATGTCTTTCTGAGTTGTTTGAGGCCCATGTAGAAAAATCTGAATTTTGGTTGCCTCTTTATTTTTTGCATTCTAATGATTTTATCTTGTTTTCTTTTCCTTTAAGCTTAGATTTGATTTCCTTACACTCAGTTGCTTCCAGTGTTACCTCGTGACTCCAAGCCCAGGTGCTCCTCCGTCAAGCTGGTCAGTGCTCCATGCAGTATTATGAGGTCCTACATGTCAAATGCATGTTAAAATCTTTGTTGACAAGAGGAAAAGTGCCAGCAAAATTTCAGCCCTGGACATGAGGAGCGCAGACTTCAGGCAAATCTGGGAACTCATGAGTAAGGTCCCCTGGGAAAACAATTTTGAAGACTCTGGAGTCCACCAGTCCTGGTCATTTTTTAAGCACCACCTCCCAATAGCAGAGGAGCAGACAGTTCCTGAATGCCGTAAGGCAAGAAGATGAAGCGGAAGGTCAACTTGGCTGAGCAAGGATCTGCTTTGGGAGCTTAAACCAAAAAAGGAGACATTTCCCCAGTGGGAACAAGGTTGGATGACACAGAGAAGAATACAGAGATGCTGCTTGCCAATGTAGGGAGAAAAATTGTGCCGCTAAAGCCTAATTGGAGTTGGCCAGAACTGTGGGCGACACTAAAAAGAGGTTTTTAAAATATGTTAAGAGCAATAGGCAGTCCAGAAATAACATTGGCCCATTGGTGAGGATGGTCACCTCAGAAACAAGGACACCGACAAGTGAGAGGTGTTCAATCCTTTCTTCTCTTCCATCTGCAACACAGAGGACAGGCTAAGGGGTCCCAGTGCCCTGAGCTGGAGTACCATGGATATGAGAATGATCAATTCCCAGTCACCCCTGAACTTGTGTAGGATCTGCTGCTCCAGCTGGATCCCTGTAAGTCTATGGAGCCTGATGGAATTCATTAAAAAATACTCGTTGAACTGCTGATCTCATGGCAAAGCCTCTCTCAATGATTTTTGAGTGGTCTTGGGAATCTGGAGAAGTCCCAGTTGACTGGAAGCTGGTGAAAGTCCCAATTTCAAGAAGGGCAAGAAGGATGACCCTGCAAACAACAGGCCTGTCAGTCTCACTTCAGTGACTAGTAAAGTTAGGGAGAAGATTATTCTGAGAGGTACTGAAAAACACCTGGAGGACACACTGGTCATAGCCAGTACAGGTCAATGAGGAGAAAGTCTTCCTTGCCAAACCTGACTTCCTTTTAAACAAGATAACCCACCTGGTTGATCAAGGGAAGCCAGATGGTGTAATCATTTTGGTCTTCATCAAAGCTTTCCATACTGTCTCTCCGAGGATCCTCCTGGACAAGGTGTGTGTCCCACAGCTGGATAAACATGTCGTGTGATGGGTGATTAATGGCTGACAGGTCAACCACAAAGGGTTATGGTGACTGGGATAACATCAGACTGGTGACCTGTTGCTGATGGGGTTCTGCAGGGCTCCATTCTTGGCCCTGTGCTCCTCAACATCCTCAAAAATTACCTGGATGCAGGACTAGAAAGGGTACTAGGCAAGGGTGCCAATGTTACTCTGTTGGAAGGAGCTGTTGAATCTCTCAAAAGCACAGAGGCCCTGCAGAAAGATCTTGACAAATGAGAGGGCTGGGCAACCACCAACTGTGTGAAGTTTAACAGGGAATGTGCTGGATTCTGAATTTGGGATGGGGCAGCTCTGGATGTATGGACAGACTGCGGAATGAGATGCTGGAGAGCAGTGCCACAGGAAGGGACCTGGGGATCCTAGTCAATGGCTGGTTGGACATGAGCCAACAGTGCTCTGGCAGCCAGGAGGGACATGCCTGTCCTGGGGACACCAGGCCCAGCATGGCCAACTCTGGGCTGGGGTGGCCTCGCCTCGAGTCCTGAGGGCAGTTCTGGGTGCCACAATATAAAAAAGATATTAAACTATTAGAGGATGTGCAAAGGCAGGTGAGGCGATGGTGAAGAGCCTTGAGGAGAAGCTGTAGGAGAAGCGGATGAGGGCACTTAGTCAGTTCAGCTAGAGAAGAGGAGCCTGAGGGGAGACCTCACTGCAGTACTGTAGCTTCTTCCTGAGGGGAAGAGCAGGGGCAGGCACTGATCTCTACTCTGCGGTCATCAGTGACAGGGCCCACGGAATGGCCCGAAGTTGTGCCAGGAGAGGTTTAGGTTGGATATTGGGAAAAGGGTCTTTTCCCAGAGGGTGTTTGGGAACTGGAACAGGCTCCCCAGAGAAGTGGACATGACACCAAACCTGCCAGAGTTGAAGAAACATTTGAACACCACTCTCAGGAACATGGTCTGATTCTGGAGCTGTCCTGTGCAGAGGAAGGAAGTGGACTTGATGGTCCTTGTGGATCCCTCTCAGCTCAGGACATGTTATGATTCTATGATTCTATATTTTAATCCTGCACTTTTTGAAATTTTCTTTCTGTATCAGGGACCTTTGGGTGGTTTGCATGAGCAAGCATGAAAACTGGGAAGAAATTGCTCACATTTTTTACCCATGTATATTTCACACACATACGTACACATCCTGTGCATATCTGGGAGGGGTTTTCTTGCTGGGTTGCACAGAGCTCTTCCCCTCCTTACAGATGACCAAGTGAACAGCTTTGGCCTTCTGAGATTTCTCCTCCGCTCTCACCAGACAAGCCCAAACATCAGGCAGCTGTCTGGCAGTCTTCATATTTGCTTTGTTTAGGGATGTGGCGTTTTTAAATTTATGAATTAGCAATGTGGCTGGGTTTCAGTTCTGCAGAGGGAGGTTACATGGGTAATGCCACCTGTCACCCAGGGTGCAAACTTTTCAGTGGTATTGTCTAATAAAAACGTACACAACAGTAGGACTTGCAAATCAGCTGGGTTTAGTTTCTCGTGCATTTGCACTGTAGTATAGAGTCATTCTCCTAAAAAGCTGATTTTGTAAATAGCTAAGGTCCCACACTGAAGACTTACGGAAGGAGATCTTCACTACCCAAGTGCATGGCAGTCTTTACTTATCCTTAATGACAAATTATTGTTATAGTTCAGGCAAATACACAAGTTTCAACAGCTCCTTGTTTTTTGCTGTTCTCTCTGGTCTTGTCCTTGTAAATTCAATTTCACAGGCACAATCTGTAACACAGCAGGTGCCAAGTGTAGCCTTCTTGTTTCATAGGATCCAACTAGCTGTCTATGTGGGATTCATTTAGAAAGTAGCATAGGCAGCAATGAAAAAAACTTGTGTTTCTGAAATACAGAAAAAACCCCAGTGCTACTCAAGTAAGCTCCCCTTGTAGTTTCTTGTAGGGTTCTTAAAGACCATCCACTGCTGTGCTTCTCTGCAAGCTGTTTCTGGAGACTTTATGAATTCCATGGAGAAAACAGTCATGAGTGTGGCTTTGCTTTCACAGTTGAAGTTTTGTAGGTCAGGCCCAGATAATCAATGGTGCTGAAACCAGAGGAACCCAGGCATCTGAATCCCTTTGAGTGTTTGGATTCCAGTTCTTTTTTATGTCTGTTATTTAGGTTCCAGAGCTTGGGCTGTTAAAGTTTTGCAGATTCTCTCTGACTTGTGCCAAATAAACTGACCTATGTACATGCCTTAGTCCTGCTGTAGGGAAAGAAGCTTCCCTAACTCATTGCCTCTACACTTCCTCGTGGTTTTTAGAGCAGATGCAGGCTCCACATCCTGAAAAATCTCGTGGAAGTTTCCCTGAGGGAAGCCTTTGTGTAGATACACATGCACAAAATGTCTGCATGACAGAAACTACCCCCACAGAAAATTCTCTCTAATTGACACTGCAGTAGTGATCAAGAAGGGTGGGGAGATTGGTGGGCCTGAACTGCATTTTGCCAGTGGGATGGCTGTGCATCTGGAATTCACATCTGTGGAGCTCAGATGCAGAGATCTGTGCATGAAGCTGGCAGAAGAAGGGGGGATAAGTGCAGCTGAGGGTGCCAACACAATTAAAGCCAAAGAGAGAAGTGACTGTTTCCTATCAGCACCCTGCACTCTGCACCTGAGCACCAGATGAAGCAGGATCTGAGCAGGGATTTGCACCAAGCCGGAAACCAACTGAGAAGGCCAGGGCAGCTTTAAATTTGGCGTCAGACTTATGAGCTTCTCTGTGTCTAACTGCTCTGACTCAGAGCCTACAGCCCGAACTCATGGTTCCAGCATGTAACAAGGAATGGGCACCCTAATGAAGTTGTGTGCTGAAGGAGGAACACCCTAAAGGTGCCCCTCTGGAAGCTTGCAAGTGCAGGAGGTCGTTGCAGTCTCTCCTACTCTCCCAAGTGCTGGTGGTGGACTCAAGCACTTTGAAAGGAGAAATGCTTGTGGTTGCTTTGAAGTGAGCAAACAGAAAGCATCCTTTTGAAGTCAGCACAGCGTCTGGATGTTGCTTTGCTGCAGTTCAGATAATTTTATTTAGCAGGGCAGTGGCCATTGCACTCATCTGGGAGACCTCTGTAGGGAATGCAGAAAGCCCTTTGGCTTTGAGAAGTAGGTGTGTGCCATGTACCAGCCCTGCTTGTGGTTGGCTATACTGGGGAAAGTCACTGGCTAGGGTGACATGTTCTGGTTGAACAGTAGCATAGAAGATGGAAGAGACAGAGTGGGACAGCCCAAACCCCAGGTTTCTTAGGGGTTAGTCTGCCAGAATGGCTCATCTGATGCATGAGTGAATTTTCCTGTCACTCCTGAGGGGCAAAGTGAGCAGGCTGCACTGATGGCTAGAGGATATGGCCGTAATGGTGACAAGTTGGCTGCTAGGCTTCTATCTTTTTTTTAGAAAAGTTACATTTAGTGCCATAGACCACATTCTTAAGAGTCCCGGAGAGAAGTTTTGCCTTTTACTTTTTAGAGACTCTAGACATAATATTAGGAAACAGTGTTGTCATGTCAGCAAGTATTCCTCTGCTAATATTTTTCAGGAGTATTCTGGGTTCATGCCACAGATGCTGATGGTGATGGGCTGCCAAGCAAGTGATAAAGCATTACTTGCTTCTTACGTACCTGGTTATGTGTAAGACTTGACTATTTTAGGCTAAGCGGGAGGAAAATTGTTTTATGACCTTATAATTAGCAGTTGTGTCAGAATAACAGCAAGCCTTATTGAGTCATTCGGATAGCACAGTTCCTCTTTTCTTTGCATTGCTTAATTAAAAAAAAAAACAAACCACTTCAGCATGTTTTATAGCACAGCTTTAAATAAGCAAACAGACAAACCTAATTTCAAGGGATGGTCCAAAGGTCTCTACTACTTAGGTTTGTGGTGACTGAAATGTGTCTTGAGAAACTGAGGAATGCTGGTGGTCTCGCAAAGAGTGGATCAGGCAAAGGACACAGAGGTGACACTCAAGAACAGCTTGGGGTGATAATTACAGAAGCCTGGAAGCTGTGTGAGAGAGATAAATGAGTGACCAAGCTGATCACTGACTTGCTGCAGTACATCCTTGATGCCAGTGACAGTGAAAAGTAGCTCCATTCATATCTTCTGACTGAATTCATGATGCATTTATTTACCTCCTGCCTGTCCCTTACACTTTGGTTTCTCCTCCCTTCATTTCCAGCTTCTTCCATGATGTACTCATGACACAGTTGTCTCTGATCACCATCCCAAAGACTTTTAGGCAGCTCAAGGGAAGTTGTTTGCCCAGTTACCAGTGAATTTCAAAAGTACATGACAATCCCACCCTCTTTTTTAGAGCGGTGGAGCTTCCCCTCTCTCTGAGTGCTACTGCTGGCTGTCAGTTTTGTTTTCAGGGTCTGTCAGCAACTTCTTTCCAGGGTCTTTGGTCACTCTTTGCTGTAGCAACCCCACAGCTAAGTCTCGGTGACAAGGCACACAGTACTGGCATTTATACTTACATTTAAAATTCCCAGGAGGAGGAGAGCTCAGATAGGGCATGGAGAAACTGCTGGAGGACCTCTTGTTTGTGCTGGTTTTGAGATACCCTTTGAGAAGCTAGGAGCTGAAGAAGAACTCTTCTGTTGAGTCCTGAACATTTCTCTGTGTGACAGAACCCAGAGGCAGTCTTCTGTCTTCCTGTTGAGGTTTTTATCAGCTAATCCCTGGTGCATCCCAGACACCTGGTTTATTTGGTTTTCTGAGGAGAGAAACCTCTCTCTCCCTTGAGTCATATCAAAAGAATCACACTCAGCAGATGTCTGTCAGCAGTTGCTTGCGACCACAGACCTACATGATGTTTTATGAACCCGAAGAAACATGCCCTGCACTGAAGTTGACATGCTTTTCCCAGAAACAGGGCTCTCCTGTTGCCTTCTTTTTTTGGTGGGAGGGAGGTGGCGGGGTGGTGGAATTGCCCTCCAGCACTCCAGCACCCAGTGGTCACTTTATCTGCTGGTGTAAATCATTGCCACTCCAGTCTGATCCACTCTCGTTTACCATCTGTCTCCTTTGTTTTCCACGTGGGGCTCTGAGGGAGGGGCTGGAGGTCTGCTGAGGGAAATGAGCCTGTAATGGGAGGTGCATGAACATCTATAGACCGTAAGTCATCGTCGTCGCTGTCGTTGTCCTGCCATTCCCAATGTCTTCTCTGTACTTTACAGTTGGTGTACTTTATTAGATTATTATATTTTGGCACTTATGGAGACAAAATAGTGAGCATATTTTGGTGGCCCACGGCATGGCTGTGTGGTAGGTGAGAAGCTCACCTCATGTGGATGCTTTGTAGGGATGTGCTGTCACCACAGGTGGCAGGCAGACAGCAGAGAAGCACAGTTTCCCCTCAAGAAGGAGGGTGGGGGACTCAACACCCTCTGAGACAGGTGTACTCTGTCAGCAGTGTCAAGTAAACAGATCTGTGCTCAAAAAGCAACAAAATCCTGCCAGGGACACCAGCCTCGGAGCCAAGTATTCATTCACCTGTAGGATTTTCCTGTTTCCGCCCCTATGCTTCCCTACAACTGGCAGGACAGAGGAGAAAAATCACTTGTGCCCCCAGGCCCTTTGGTCTCTTGATTGCCCTCAGGCTTCCTGCTGGGAATTCATCACTGCCCACCTGGAGAGCCAGAAGTGGGTAATGACCAGAGGACCACACCACACTAGAGAGTTTTCTTGTAACTTCCTTTACCCAGGGAGGCAACAGAGTTCCTAGCATGCTGGCATGAGTCTGGCCAGCATTTTGGGCCTCCTGTCGCTCTCAAAAGGGAGGCACTGGCACAGCTACCCTTCTCTCTTGACTGGAGTGGTGGTGCAGGGGTAGGATGACCAGGCTGGCTTGCTTTGGGTGATTCCTCCAACCTGAATGGAGATCTTGGTTGTTGTTCGCCCGGCCCTCAAGTTCCAGAACCTTGTTGCTATTGTATGAGGGCAGCTGGGAAGGTGAGGGAGGCTGGGAAGAGATTCACCTTTCTGTCTCATTATGAAACCTGTTTCCATTCCCCCCCATTTCTTAGGTCTCCTCCTGACTGCTGGTAGTGGATTCTCTGCTTCTTGTGGTGCAGCCAGCTGGTGCATGTGCCTCGGGGATGGTAGAGAGTGGCTCCCTGATACTTTGTCCCTTTCCTATCTCCTTCTGAAGCTCTGCCACCAGGACAAGAGATCATCCACCTCGCCATACCTCATGCTGCAGTCCCTACTGCAATGGCACTCATGTGAGTACAGAGGGCTCCCCATGGAGTGGACACCACAGCTGGGCTCCTTCCCAGGCAGGGTGACCATCAGCCAAGCTCACCTCTAGCCCTTGGTGCCCAAACTGCCGCACCCTCATTGCCTTCACTCCCTGGTCAGGGGTTGGCTGCTGTCCCTCCCTGCCCCTCCCTCGCTGAGTCTGAGCTGCCTCTGAGTCAGAGCTTTGGCACTACAGCCCTCAGGATTTGGGGTGTCTTGCTGAAGTCTTAAGATCAACTCTCTAGTCTAAAATTTTGGAGCTTTCCTGGAGACAAGCCCTTACATTTTCCATCTTCTATTTTTCACTGTGCTCAGAGGCAAAGGGAAGTTCTAACAGGTGAAACATGTTATGCTTCTAAACATCTCCCAGCACTTTCCAAAACTGCATTTAAACCACAGCAGCTTATTTTTGTTGAGACAAATAGGATGGAAATAATGATTTTTTTTTTCCCCTCCACTTGTATGTGCTCAGGCGACATAGCTGTTCAGATTCCTGCAGTCCACTCTTATCTTAGTGATCCTCCTGAGAGGTGTGTGAGAAACATTTGGGGACGCTGCTTGATGTTGTCATTCACAATGGTAGTCACAACAGAGATCTTAAAACAAAGGGCTCTGTGTGTTTTACCAAGAGAAGCCCACAGTAACAGGTTTCAGTGTAAATGAGGGCTGTATTGCCTTCCATCAGAGATGACTTGAAAATAAAGTACTTTGATGGTAATACTGCAGATGTCTGCAGGAAACCCAGCACAGCCTTGAACACTGTAGTTAGATAGCTGCGCAAAAAAGTACATGAAGGGAAGAGCTAATGTGCAACACTTCTATTTAAGATAGAGGGAGGAAATAGAAATTGTGATAGCATGCTATTTCAAGTAATAATAGAAAGTACTTGATGTTTACATGGTGAATGGATCAATACTAATTCTGTAGTCAGGGCACATACAGTAGTTTGGATTATACAAGTGATAGATGCACTCGGTATAGCTGAAATTTCCACCCTGCAACATTTATTTCTCACTGCGTGTTAGATGGAATTTTCCACCCAACTATCTGAAAGGATTTGCATAAGAATGGTGATAGAGCAGTATTCTTTAATGATGTGCTTTTCTTTGTTAAACTTCAAGAATGTCTACGATGCATGATGAGGTTTGGATGAATTGCCAAGCTAATGCTTTTGTATTTTCTTTAAAGAGCTTATCTTCACTCTGTTGTGGGAGTTACTTTATATTGTTGTCATAAAGGCAGCAGCAGTAAAGCCGACTTTGTAGCAACCCCTGGTAGGTGCCCCCTCCTCCTCTACCTGCAGGTCTTTGGTGCTGCTCGAGGAGGCAGATCACACCACCTCTCACCCACCACCTGTTTGCCCTACTGTTAACTTGTTTGTGCAGCTTCTGTGGTGCTGTGCATGCCATGACTCATGGCTGGCTCAGTGTCACTTTACTTTTAAAACAATGGCCCTCTTGGCATTTAACCTAGAATCAGCCCAGGCTGCTGTATTGTTTGTAGAAACTGGGTCATAACCAGGCTCTTCCCAGAATGACTTCTTGATTTGAGAGAAACTCGGGATTAAATGCCAGTGGTGATTTTTACAGAATGATAGAGAGGACCCTTTGCTTTGTTCTTCAGCTTCTTGGAGCAGAAGTCCAATTTTTTAAAATGTGAGGGAACAACTGCTTGAAATTGGTGAATTTTAGGAATGTAACCTGTTGAGAAGCAATATTTTCTTCCCTGGCCATTGGCCCAGTGAGTCACCTTCTAACCTACACTGTAGTGAAGCTATTCAGAAATCTCCTACAGCAGGAAAAATAAGCAATAGAAGTGACTGCGAGGCTTGTCATCAATTCCAATTCCATGTAGGGTGCAATGATTCCACTTTCACAACCGCTATTAGACAGAGAGGGGCTAATTCTGCTCTGAATCAAGACTTCTGTAGCACAGCATGAGTATAATGGAGAAATGGTTTGGGTTTTGTTGACTTTGCTTTTTTGTTTTACATTTGCCTTTACTGATAATGGACATTAATTGGAAAAAAACTTAAGCAGAAATCATAACTTTTCCCCTAATTATCTGAGACACTGCTCTGATATTGGAAGTTGTGTCAAAATCACCTGCTTTTTCTTTTGCTTATGCTTCTGAAAGGGTAATGGTAGCTGTGTGTGCTGTACGTGAACATTCCAGCTCTATGTGAACGGAACCCAGCATATCCCGTACGTGTTCCTTGGTAGTCAGTCATACACACAGGACAATCACTCACCTTCCTGTGATTTCCCTACTTCTTCAGCCTATCCTCCTCCCCCCACTCCCAACTCTAGGATAACTCTGTGTGGGAAGTGGGAAGAGGATGGCACAGGTGTTTGAGATAGAAGCAGGGAAGAAGATTTTTATGGCAATTTTTTCTCCAAACCAAGAAATAAGCAACTGCATAAATAAGCAGTGCCTGCAAAAGTGAGCAACTAAACCCCAAAATCTGCACAGTGACATCCTTTGTGGTCGTTGGATAATTGCTGCACATGGGCACAGGTTTTTGTGTGTGCATCTAGAGCTGACACAATGTGTATTTACTTTTGTATTTGTGTTGGCATTTGTAACGTCAGATAAGATAATTCAGGTAGCTGGGAGGCCTCTGGTCCAAGCTACTGCTGGAAGCAGGCCCAGCTGTGAGATCAGAGCATGGTGCTGACATTTTTATGCAGTTGGGTCTTGGAAACCTCCCAGGGTGGAGGCAGTGTCACCTCTGTCTTGGTTTCAAAGACAGGTATTTGCTAAAGAAGGCAGAAGCCTCCTTTAGAAGAGGAGAATGTAACCCCCTTCCCTCCGAATTGGCAAAATTTTGAAATCAAGGGGCTTTCAGGCAATGATATGAGAAAAGAGGAATAACAGTCCTTTATATATATATATATAAAGAACTGTCCCATTATATATATATATATATATATA
>VYZT01007706.1:0-22599 GCA_013400735.1 Pomatostomus ruficeps | reverse complement strand
GCAGCTGAAAGCAGAAGCCCACGGTGGAGGAAGATTCTTCCTGGAGCTCCAAGCAGTCTCTCTCCCTCTCCTCTCAGTGTCCAGGAGTGAAGAAGGTACCCTCCAGCTCTGCTTGGCTCTTTTGAACTAGTCCCAGTCCCCCAGTATCTCTGCCCCCCTCTGAGGGGGAAAATCTCAGATATCAGGGAATCCTAGATAAGGGCTAGCTAGCTGCACCCATCTCAGAGCCAACTCTTTGTCTTTTCTTAATCAACCACCCATTATGGCCTCCCAGCAGCTAGAATGGGGAAAAATTCTAAGTCAGAGAGACAAACCAAAAAAAAAAGAAAAAGTATCCCAAACCCTGACAACCTCTCTTGGCAATCTGCTCCATCCTCAGGGGAAGAAGTGTGTCCTCATCTCCAGCCTGAACCTCTCTGGTTCCTGCAGGTGCCAATGCCTCTCGCCCTCCCCTGGGGCTCTGTTGGACAGAGCCTGTCCCCATGTCACTGATGCTTTCCCAGGAGGTACCGTCATGCTCCCAGGTGTTCCAAAGCCACCGCTGCTCTGTGCTGAGCAGCCCTGGCCCCACAGCCTGTCCTCACAGGGCAGTGTCGAGCCCCAGTGTCTTAGTGGCATCCCCATGTCCCTGACAGTTTGTTGATATCTCTCTCACCAGAGCCTTGAGACCAGGTTCAGTGGCCCAAGGGGGACTGGCTGAGCCTTCCTCAGTGCCCCTGAAGGTGCAGGGCTGCCTGCTGGTCCTGCCCCAGCTGTGTGGGGTCCATGTTGGCCCTTTCTTCCAGGGTGTTGTTCATTTACACACAAACATTTTGTCTAAACCATGTTTTAAAAAATGTGCTCATGTTACTATTTAGACCAGTATGTTTGAGGCGTAGCATCCTTAAATTCAAGCTTGTAGTTTTAGTGTTCTGCTGAATTTTTTGATGAGTGACAGATCCTGTTGTTACTCTGTCTTGTATGTAGCCTCTTTATCACAACGTGCCCCTTGTCTCGTCTGTGGAAACCTTTCATGATGATGGCACAGTGTGTTTAGGCCTGGAATCTATTACAAGGTTTCCGGAAGGGAGGATGTCCTAGATGTGAAGCCTCTTGCTAATGGAACTGGCACGAAGATGTACACAAAGATGACCTGATGGAGGAGGGGACACTAAAAAGGTCTCCTCACTGATGCTAGAGCTGAATGCGTGAAAAAAAATGGAAAAAAAAGCAAGGTCAGCTTTAAAACACAACTAGTTCTCTTTCCTTGACTACTATTGTACTTTCCCCCCCACCCTCTGAAAACATGCAGAGCTGGTTTCTGCAATGCTCTTCCATTCACATGACAAAAAAAAAGAAAGAAATAAAGTCTCTGTGGTCTGGTTCCTCTATCACTTCCCACTGCACCTGTGCCTATCCCATAGAGCTGCTCTGTGGCACTGGCTGAGGCGTGCAGGCACTGGGAGAGCTGTGTGTGCTTGGAGTGGTGTGGTCATGTCAAGTGTCACATGCCTGACCAGTGCTGCTTAGTTCTGCCTGCTAAAATGGCAGCATGCTTCCAAAAAAACCTACCCAGCCTCAATGTGCAGTCAGGGAGAGCACAAGATGAGGCTGCATGTGTGTTCCTTGCTGTATTTTACACTCTGCTCTCAGTTGCTGTTCTGCTGCAGCCCTGTCTGACACCTCAGAACGCCAGCTACACTTGTTTTACACAACGACCCAATCCCCATTTACTGCAATTGATGTTGTGATGCCATTTTTACCTGTTCTCTGGCTAGGAACTCGCAGGCAGAACCTTTCCCCAGGTCTGTGCCTGTTGGCTCTGGGTTGGAGTGCTCTGCATGGCTGGAGAGTCCCAGCCCCCAATATTTGCTTTTTCCAGTCACCCCCTTTCATGCTGCAGGTGAGCAAATACCTGTTTGGTGGAATGTGAGAGGAAAATGGGTCCCAGGCTGCAAGGCAGTTGTTTTGGGTTTAACTGGCACAATGGGGAGTGGTGTCAGTCTGTCCTGGGATGTTTTTTATGCTCTGTATTTATTTTTTTCCCTATCATCTGCTTATACCCAGGAATGGGTCCTGTAACCTTGAGCTGGCAGGGAGAAACTTGGCTTGTTTTTATCTCTTTGAGATAAAGTGCAAGTTCTTTTTTTTTTTGGGGGGGGGGTTTTCCACAGTAGTCTGTCCAGCTGTGAGTTGGGACAGAGGGTTTTTTTTCCCTTCTCGCTGGGACTGTAGTTTTCTTTTGATTTTTTTTTTCTTTTTTTTGGACTGTTTGGCTTGTTTTTTCCCCATCCAGAAAAAATCAGACCATCTCCAGGGGAGACAGCCAGTGGGACCCTCGCCAGGAGCTGCCAGACCTCCTAGCCCAGCCGGACCGAACCTTTGGGAAGAGCTAAACCAGAGAAAGGAGAGACTCTGAAAATCCACCATCTTTCTCCACAGCAGAGAAGGCTGACTGTCTAATATTAATTTCTGTTTTGATTTGGTTTTTTTGTTTTGTTTTGTTTTTTTCTGCCTGCATACACCTTGCTTGTTAAATAAACAGTTCTTTTTTCACTTCCCTCCAAGATGATTTTAATTTCAAACCTTGGTGAGGGGGAGGGGCTGAAAATTCTGCCTTTTTAGAGGAGACATCCTTTCAGAATCTCTTCCCAAAAATTTGTCTCAAACCGGGACTGTGGCACTAGATATTACAGTCTCAGCTCTGTGTCTCCTTGCTTTCTGGATTTTGTGTCCACTCTCCATGCTATTTTAATTTGGGGTTTGTGTTTAGTTAACCTGTGTGGCGGGACTGAGAAGTAACTGCCACTTTGTGTCAGCAGAAAACATGGGTTTTGTAAAGCTATGTCCATGAAGATAAAGATTTATAACAGTACAGGGAAAAAAAAGCCCACAAAATTATTTGAGAAGCCATGCTATGAAGGATAAATGTTACAGGAAGCATTAGCCTTCCGTAAAAATTCCTTTGCCAGTGAGGAATTTAATACATGGCCTTTGTGAGAGAAGAAATTTTACCTCAATGATGTTCTGAAGTGCTTTATTTAAGAATTAGACATGAGGAAAACCTTGGCTTTTTGCAGTTTAGACTATTTGCATTTAGATATTTTAAACATTTTCTTTAAGCAATGATGCTTAGTAACTCATAGACACATAAATACTGTTTATATATAAATTATATGTGCTGTATTTTATACACATGCATTATTATTTTACTTTCTCTCTTGTCTTTCTGTGTGTACAGCAATTTTCTGAGTCTTTTTTTTTTCCTCCAACAGGCACTTGGAAGAGGATGTGATCACAGCTGAATTGTACAAGCCTGCTTCTAACTACAAGAAACGACAGTGAGGTTTTTATCATTGCAATTTGGAATCATAATTCTTTCTAAGATGAAGCTGGGCAGTGCTGGACACTAAAGTTTCCTTTTGGATGGGTAGACCTTGATATCCATCTCAGTGGCTTCCCTTGCTGCATTTGGCTTGACTTACAGCCACGTTAGGTTTGTTTTTTTTTTTTTTTTTTATGAAGCCTTCATAGAACACCAATGTGTTTTGGATTAAGACAGTTCAAAGAAAGAATTTTGTTATATTTTTTTCCCCCCTAGTTCTCATATTTCTGAAGTCTAGAAAAACTTAAGCCTCACTTTTATTGCCTCTTGAATGCTGTACTGTTACTTAGTTTGCACTATTTCATCAGAGTGGTCAGGCAGCCCTGCTCCATGATTTTAGACTTGGTTTTGATTAAGAAATGTCTGACAGAGAGTGCAGCTTTTGGAAAGACCTTCCTGTAATGACTCCCAGTGGTGGAGTCTCCTCTTGGGGGAGATTCTGATCTAATCCTTCCACAAGTATTTCTACAGTGCAGCAATTCTACCCTGATTTTTCCTAAAAAATAAAATCTACCTCTCCATGATTTCCAACCCCTGTTTCATCACAGGGTGTCCTCAGCTGCACTTTCTGGAGGTTTCTGCCACTTTTGATGGCAAGACAATTCTTTAGTTGGTAAATATTGAGAGCTGCCTGTCCTTGGTGTGTACTCAGAACAAACTGCAGGTAAATGCTTACAAGTAATGATCTGTCCTGACTGTTGCACAAAGCTTTCCAAAAATAGTTGTCTATAAATAAAATAATCCTGAGTTTTTGATATTAATAGAATGATGCTTCAGGTCTTCTCCTTAATACTGGTGCACTAGAAGACCTGAGAATGAGAGGTCTGAAATACTTTCAGAAGAGACTTCTGATGTAAGGGGATCTTAGTTGAAAGATACTTAAGGTCTTTTGAAGGGACTTAGGTTTTGAAGGAATGATGAGTGCCCATCTTCTGAAAATTGAGTGATTTTGTGACAGTTGAAGTTTGACACAAGTTGATATTGCCTTTTTTGTTGTCTTGGTCAGCCTTTGTATTTGTGTATTATCTCACAAGCTGTCCCTGTAACAAGACCTATCTAAATGCTTGGGTTTTTTTTTTTTCAATTCATTTTGACATTTTTAAAGTGAAGAAAGTTTGCAGTAAGTGAGTTATTAACATGAAGAACTGAATGCATATGGTGCTTTTGAAGTATTCCCATCTCCCTCCAACGAGATTTCTGTGGAAATAGTAATTGGTATTTCATATATTTGTCACTTGACATGAAATGCTTACCTTACTTGAGTGGCTAGAAGCTGTGACTGAAATTTAACTCTACTGTGCAAGGTGCTGTACAGATGGAGACCACTTGACATCCTCCAAGAACTTGAAATACATCTGAGAACTTGCATTTCACGGTGACGATGCTGATGAAGGGCAGGATGAAGAAACACCAGAGAGGTTTGCATTACTCAGTTTCTGATGGGATTTTTGTGGTTCCCTCATCACTTTGGTGTCTTTCAGAAGTACATTAAATGATAAATTAGTACTCGTTGTGTTCAGTGATGTGTCTGAGCTCTGGGCTCAGCCCCGAGGGAAGTCAGAGTGGTGGAAAGGGGAGGATGGGCACACTGTGCTTTGGGGGACTGCCCTGGCTGCTGTGTCCCTGCTCCTGGGGAGATGCTGAGCTGGGAATGCTGGATTGCTGAGGGCAAGGTGTCCCACTAGTGCTAGGCTGTGGTGTCTCAGCCTGGTGGCCCTGCTGGGGCCATCTCTTGCTGAGAAAAAGTCCCACTGTCTTTTGTTGCAGCCAGATTGGGGTGCTGCTTTGTGGAGTTTTGCTCACTTTCACTGGCTTGTAGACACTATCTTTTTCCTTCTCCTTCCTTCATACAGGCAATCAATCACCTCCTTGCTCAGATACAGCTGCCTTTGGACCAGGGCTGACATCTGGAAGCACCCACACCACTTAAGCCTGTTCTCTCCTAGGGCCCTGACTTTCCATGAGGTTTTGATTTACTGTTTACTATTTCGGGCTTGTAACAAGTAGGCATCCCAAAGCCTTTTAGACACACTTACTGTCTGAGTCAGATAGTCCAAGAGGTCATGTACAGATTGAGACTGAACAGTGAAACATCTGCATACGCTTAACCTTGCTTCACTTCTGGCATTGCTCTTGAGTGTTATTTCGGCTTTGATCAGACCTATTTATTCAGCCCAGGATCTTTCCTCTTCCTTAATATCCTTTCACATGCCTGCTTCTCCAGGCTCTGGAGTCTCCTCATGTTTTTGAAGTCAGGTTTTGCTTCTGCCTTTTCACTTTTAATCCAAAATGGCCAGTGGGAACAGCATGTTTTTATAACTGCAGGTCCTCTTTGTCAAGGGGTTATTTAACAAGACAATACATATACCCTCAGGAGTTGATCTCTTTGTCAGACTCGTAAAACTGGTTCATCTCAACAATAGCCATTTCTTTGTTCTAGGGACTCTGAATGACGTAGGTAATTATCTATTTAGAGTGCAAATAACCTCCATTTTCATAACACAGTTTTCAGCAGTGCAAAACCAACCTGTGGTACACAGATTCCCAAAACATGTAACCTGGCTTTTATTGCCCTAATAACTGTTTCCCAGCGTCTTTGTCTCATGAGCTATGGACCTCTCTGTCCTCGGTGTGCTGAAAAGCAGCACAAGCTTCAGGCTCCTGAGAAGTTTCTAAATTGAGCATTAGATATTTTTATCAAAGACTAGAACCAAACTTAAATCTTTCACTATTAGACGGAAGCCTCTTAGGAATGCAATTTACAACGCCGAGATTTCTCTATATGCATATATCCCTTACTATACTGTCCTAACTAGAAGCTGCTATAGTTCATTTTATTTCGTGGAGCTTTCTGGTGAATTATTTTCTTTCTCAGTAATTTCTCCGTTTAGTAACCCTTCTGAGAAATCTTTACTGTATTAGCTTCAGCTTTGCTGCATCTTTATCTTTAAATAGCTCTTTTAAATTTGCTTAGGCAAATCTGGGGTTTCATCTTGTCTTCAGCAGTATTAAAATAGTATCTGAAGGGAGTGTTACCTGGGTAGGAAGACACACCACTAGACGATACTATAAATGAGAGACAGATGGATTGCTGCTCAGAGACAACAAGATTATGGGTAGAAACCTGTTTACCTTTTGCAATACAGCCGCTGAGCTGAACAAGTCATCAAAACAGAATGGAGCTGAATAATGCATGTCTCTAAGAGTCTCTAATTCTTCGAGCTGGAGGAGAGTTTCTTGCACCAAAAGTCCTCCTGCAGAATTATCTATCCAATACTTGAGTGCTGGAAAGCACTTCTGGTGTGAGTTTTTCCTTTGTTTGCAAGTGCAAACATGTTGTTGGCCAGCTAACACGTGGACTCAGGTCTTTTGGCAAAGGCTACCCTTTCCTGGAGTTGTCTGGGCTTTACCTGGAGTAGATTGTCTGTCCCTTCAGAGAGGTTCCTTTCCACAGTCTTTGTGTGCCAGGAGGACTCACAGACCACAAAGAGGAAGTTAACCTGCGGGAAAATTGGTACCAAGACCTGACACAGCTCCTCAGTTGCACTGGTCCAGCACAAGCAACCCCTGGCAGGGTTGCTGTAGTGTAAGCTTTTGAGCTCTAGGGCATTCTGGACTGAATGCATGTGCACAGTTTTTTATTTCTACAGGTGAGGAAAATGGAAGGTTGCAGTGGTCCAGGCTGTTTTTGGGGATGGGATTTTGCCAGTCGTGCACTGAGTGATCATCTTCATATCCTGTGTTTCTGCCATTTGAGCTGAAGAGGAAGAGGGAACAAACTGTATGTCAGCTGCAGGGTTTTCTGTACCTGCCCTTTGGAGATCAGCACTGAAATCAGAGGTTCAAACCTTGGCATGATCAACCTGCTGGGAGTAATGGGATGCCTGTGCTGCTGCTGGATGAAGGATCAGGACAGATTCCACCCTCACTCTATGTGTCCATCCTTTCACAGGAGCTGCTGAGTCAGTGGCTCCCAGCAGATGGGTCCTTTTGAGGAGAAGGAGCACCATGGCATGAAAATCTGTACAAGATTTCCATCTGTTCTTATGTATAACTGAGGAACTGCTATGTGGAAAGGGAAGTCTGTGACTTAATGGTCAAACAGAGAGGTATTTTACACCTCTTTAAATATGGGACTCAGTTACAGGTGGATTAAGGATGTGGGTCCTGGACCACAGAGGTGAGAAAATGCACAAGGCTTGGACTTTCCGTTTTGTGTAACTCATTTCAGCATAATTAGTGTTAATCAGGAAAAGACAAATAATGGAATAGAATTATTAAGTTGTCTTCCCTCTGTTCTGCCCATGTGTGATTCCACAGGGTATCATCCCCAGGGACATCTTTTCAGGAATGAATACTGCGAGGAAACACATCTGTGTGGAAACACATCTCAGATCTCAAGATGATGATGCTGGAGATGAGCCTTCAAGTCAATCCTGGGACTGTCCCCAAGTAGTACTCATCTCTTTTTTGGGGGTGAAAAAGTTCTTCTGGTATGTGGTATAACCCTAAGGAATTCTTACCTGTGCAGAAACTGAGCCACAACTCAAAATGAATTGTGCTGTGGGACACTGAGCAAGTGCTCCTAGTGCTCTTAGAGTGGAGGAAGAGCTCAGAAAGTGGCTGCGGTCATTTATATTCTCTCTCCTCCTTCATCAGGCCAAACCATTCAGACAGAATGATTTTTCGAGTTGTAGTAGAGCAAATTATTTTTTAGTGTTCAGGACATTGATACATCTTGGGACTGAAACCCTTCCCAGCAAACAAAATCCCCCAACGTTGTGATGGCTTAAGTGAAATGCCAACACACTCCTGGTGTTTCAGAAGAGCTATAAATCCAAAGCCTTTGTGTCCTCTGCCATTGGTGGGGGCTCTGACCCCAACATTCCATAGCTGGGAGCATTTGTGGGGAAAAGTGGGATCTAGGAAGTTGTGTAAGCCATTGTTCTCCTGATGTGATGGCAAACTAAACTGATTCTAGCTCTTCCAGGAAAGGAGGAAAGCAGCAGCTGGGAGTAATGGGATGGACTAATAAAATAATTCTCCTTTTAATGAGGAATTCTCCAAAGTGCTGTGGGGTAGTGTGGACCCGGGGTCCGAGACAGGGCTGTGACCTCACCATTAGGGCCAAATCATTCTTGTGCACCCATTGTCAGCTGTGGGATCACCCAGGGACAGGTTTTTTTGGAGAGCACATCTCCAGCTGACATCAGTGAGGTCTTTCCCTCAAAGTGGCAGCTATCAAAGTGCTGTTTATGAGCAAGATTCACAAACTAATTAGCCACCAGGCCCATTAATCAGGAAGACTAGAAATAATTCAGCAGAATTCATGCTGTCAGCAAGGATAAGAAGAGCCCTCTCTATGACAGCTTACCTTGCATTTTGATCATTAGGCAATTCAGAGTTTAGTCCATCCGTCTTGTTTATCTGCCCTCAGGGGAAAATAATCCCTGCATCCCAGCCATCTCGACAAGTTTGAAATTCAAACATATTTTCAGTTCTGTCAGTAAAATATCAAATGGGCACATTCGGATGAGTATTGACACATAACGGCGCCGGTGCCTTTTTTTTTTTCTTTCAAATGTATTGTCAACAAATCCCTCCTTTGCCTGCTGCTCTCTGCATGCAGGAGCTTGACACTATATTAGATGAAAAGTGAAGGTTGGGGTGCACGGATGGGTCATTAAAAAACAGCTAAACGGAAGCATCCTAATTATGCTTAGCAGCCTTCCCAAGACAAGCCAAAGGCATTCTCCAGCATAACTCCACCACTTTCCTTGGTGCCTTGGGTGAGATTTATACACGTGTGCTTGAGCAAGAGATGTATCTTAAAATAATCAAGCCAGTATTTATTTCAGCTTTCTTCTGCCTCTTTCCCCCCACACCAGAAATCCACCCAGAGCCTGTGCAGTAAAATATTTCTTTAGCAGATGCACGCCACACTGTTGGTACGGAGTAGATTGGTCACTCTGGAAAGCTCACACTAACAAGGCAGGAACAGATGGTTCTGAGCCTTGGTATGGAGCTGTTGTGGCTACTGTTTTTTCATTAAGCATTAATTGCTGGAGGTGGAAATCATGCTTCTGAGTGTGCCAAGGAGACGCGTCTGGCTGTGCGACTCAGACACAGCGAGTGGAGCAGGGAAGGGAGAAGTCTGTCTGGAAACCTGGGATGCCATGAATTTCTGCCCTGCACCAGAAGGACTGCCTGTCATCTCTGCTTTACAGGTCACTTTCTGGGATGCAGAGGAATTTCTATGCAGACCAAGGGAAGCTCACTGGGAGTGGAAACAATCTCAGGGGGTGAAATGAGTTGTCTTTCAAAAAGAGGCCTGCCTGAGAAGAGCTGTTTGGCCTGTTTGAGGTGAAATTAACATGCAGTTGAAACTGAGGCAAGATAATGTAATGGGAATGTGGATCAGGCCAGGAGTATGTTCAGTTTTGTTTATATATATATTTGTATGTTTTGTAAATATTTTCTGTTTTGTATTTTTAGTGTTACAAGGCAAAGCCTGGATCCTGATGTTATGGGCACCAAGTTCCTATTGTCCTGTGGAATTTTTATCTATAAATACTGGTTTTAGTGCCTTTTTTTACCTCCATAGTATGTGTTCTTTTTCCATAGTACTCCCCCAAATTCTCTCCGGATTTGTCAAAGAAATCTACTGTACCAAAATATTAAAAGAAGCACAATCACTTGTGAAAGAAGGAAACCATACCATTAACCCTGTACCCTAGCTACCATTTAATGGTGGGACTATAGTTTTTCTCAATGCCATTTCTGTTTCTCCTTTTTTTTTTTTATGACATCCTTTTCACATCATTGTTTTCCACATTTGCTCTCCTGTTCAATCTTTGTTGTCACAGAGCTGTAATTTCTTACCCTAATCCTAGTGGCAAAATTTAACCTGGTTCTTCATCATGGGAGATGCAGCCTAGGAGTGGCACCTCTTTGTTGCTTATGCACATCAAATATGGATTTTCATGACTGTGGGGCTGCTCTAATTTTATTAAAGCTCTGGGTGGTGCTTTGGAGTTCTTCTACCCAAAACCCAACATCTTGTGCACAATCTTCTTTACCTGTAAACTTGTTTGATTTTTTGGTATGAAAATGTCTGATTCCATGCTGTACACATGAACATAGTCAGTGTGATATATTTAATAAAGTCCAGGTTGCTTGTTAAAGCATGGAGATTAGAAAGCCAGGCTTTGGTATCCTGGCTGTGTGCTCCTGTTTCTACTGTTACACCCTGCCTTCATCCTGCCTGCACTGTGTTTTGGAGAACTTACCGTAACATCATTACATTTTCCATCTGTCTTGAAGCCTTGATAGGTTCATCCAGTTTCATTTGGAGCTGTGGAAGGAGAACAAATCAAAAATGTCTGACAGATATCAAAATGTCCTCATGTTGTCAGAATGAAATGTATCGGCACTTCAAAAGGAAGGATAAAAATTTTATGTTTTGACTTTTTAATTTAATATTATGTATTATAATGCAAAATGAAAAAACCAAACTAGGTCAAAATGAATTTCTTACTAGCACAAACTAGAGGAGTTTTACCTGTAGGCTGTAATTTTTTTTTCAAAGTGAAAGGTTTCATATATGTCTAAGAAGATACCATTCTCTATTTTTATGATTCTTCTTATCAGTCTCATTGTGCCTTTGTGTGATCCTTCTTTGTGTTACATCTTACAATATGTTAGCATTTATTCCTTGTAATGCACAGGCTGTGATAATTAGAAGTTTCCAAAGCATACTTCATTTTCAATATTATTTCTTCTGCACTTCTTAAAAACCTCCCTAGAAACCACTGAGTAGGTAAAACTTGGAAGATTCTTGTGTTTTGGAGCTTTAATCCCTGCTGTTTGATTGGTTTGGGGCTGTCAGAGTGCACAATGTCCAAACCAACGTGGTGACTGAGCTTTCCTGATGATACTGTAAATATGCATCAGTTCCCAGAGGTGCCTATCTCAGACCTCTCCGCTGATGAGTAGGAAAATCCTGCTGCTGCCTCTGTTACAGTAAATTAGCAGGAGAAGGAAATATAGTGAGGCAAAAAGAGAGAGAGAGAGTGACCTGTGAGACTGATGATGGTGGGGAAGAAGGAAGGATAGAAGTAGTAAATAGGCACAACTGGTTTTAATACAAACCCCCACNTTATTTATTTATTTATTTATTTTTTAATGTCATTGCTTGTTTAAGGTAACTCAGAGTATTGTTTTTATTCCCTCAGCAGCCAGCCCTGCCAGCTCAGTGCAGGAGTCAGTTGTCACTGCACATTTGACCATCCATCTCCAATTATCCACTTCTGCTCTCCCACTCAGCCACGTGCCGGTGGCTAATGCACATTGTCCTGCTGGTAATTCTGTGACCTTTCATCTTCGCCTCTTGCAGCAGCGGTTCTCTACCCGCCAGAGGTGTGAGGTGAAGTCCCTGGAAGGAGACTGACACACCCAGCTCTGCCCACGGGTGTTGTGGGTGCACTTCAGTGTCTCACTCACAGCCTCTGTGTGCCTCACTCCCCACCAGTTCAAAATGTCCTTTGTCTCCTTATCCTGCAAACTGTTCTTTTCCAAGGCCTGCCTTTAAGAGCTGTGGCCTTCACGGAGCTCTAAAACATTGTGGCATGAATTAGAGTAGATGAAAAGACGAGTTTCCCCTTGTGTCTGTGCATTTCCCAAAGAAAAGAAAGGCATTCATCTATTTGATCTTTAACTGAAGATTTTTTATTTGGTTTGAAATGTGAAGATTTTTGTCAGGTTATGAAAGTCTATTAAGATGTCCAGATGACCAGCAGATTCTGGTGATGTGTATTAGTTGGCCCAGAATCTATTCTGACTTTCCAGGCTAAAAGGTGATGACCTTTTTCTTACCCTTGGAAATTTTTAGATCAATCCTCGTACTTTTCTTTCTGCAAAAATACCAAATATTATTTAAAGCTGCTAAGGAGATGAACAGTGTATTGGGACCATATTGCTCTCCTATCATCTGGCATAATGGTTTTCTTTTTGCCATTTAAGATTAAAACACATATGGAACTTGCTTTAATTTGTCACTTTTATTTTCTGAGTTGCTGAGTTCCAGCTTCAGCTGGGATGTCACATTAATTCTGTTTAAATCTTGGGGAGCAAGCAGGTTGATCGGAGTTAACTGTGTACTGTATATTCATTCTGAGCTTAAGCAGCGTTATCTCCAGCAAATGTCTTTTCTACAATAGTCATCTGTGTGAAGCCCTGGAGCAATTCTTGGCTTTTTCACTCATATCACTTCACTATCAAAGCTGAAATGATTAATATTCACAGAAAAAGAAATAGATTTTCTCACAGCAACTCTTCCTTTCTATTTCTGTTTGGTGAGAACCAAGCCTTCTGCATACATTATACAGATCAACTAGAACCAGTCTGAGGAGTGAGGATGTATATCTATGAAAGTATGTCACTGTGATTATCAGAAAGGAATGGTAAACATGGCCATATTCCTGGCATGCACACCTTCTTTTACCAAGATTTTTGTCCTGCTTCTGTTAGCTATGGTGGTACAAAATCAAGATTGGTCCCCTTGAACAGGCTGGATTTCTGCAGTGTGGAAAAAATTTAATTGCACCCCTTTTGTCATGGTGAGAGCTGGAGTTCCACATGGCTCTTCCTGATGGACAACAGCCACCAGGCTGCCACTCCATGTGGCAACATTTTGGGGGTGGCCATGGGGTGTGACCTTGGCCCAGGCACATGCAGAACCACCCAAGTCTGGTAAGGATTATGGTTTCCAAGAGCAGATAATGACTGAATTGCTCCCAGTAGCTCCCTAGTCCTGAAAATGCCCAGGACTTCTAAAATAAAACCAGTTTCCATCAAAACCAAGGCATCCATCCAGGGGTTGGACATGCCTGTTAATTAAGAACAGGAACAAAGCAGCCAGAACTTGTCTCAGGTGCATGAGCTGGTTTCCAAAAGCTGGTTTTAAAAGAGAGGCTTAGAGTGGTTTCACATCTTGTTGAAGTCAGCGGTGAACTTTGCTCTGGTGAGGTGGACCTGAGATGACATCCCAGGAGTCAGCAATTCACGGGAGGAGAGCGTTGCTTTGAATCTTCTGTTGTGAAAATGGTGAGTGCTCACACATCTAATCAGGGCCCGCTTCGCCCTGCAAAAGCAAGCAGCCTCTCTCCTTTAGAAAATTCCTTTTTTTCCCAACCACGTCACCTTAAGGTCTATATTTATATATAAAGTAGTATATGTAGGTATAAATATGCATTGATTTATCCATAGGTCTCTTTCTCTGTATGTATATTTTTGCATAGTTCCTCTGCAGGAGGTGAAACCCCTTTGTTTCCAGGTACAAACATCAAAGGAGACGTCCTGCTGTGGCTTCCCATCAAACAGGTGTTTGGTTTTGGGTAAGGACAGCCTCCAAGGCCAAAGCATTTCTGAATCAAACCCTGCTATGCTCTGTGCCTCTCCAGCTGTGTCTTCAGCTTGGACGTGCTCCTGACCAATTTAACAGAGACTAGTAACAGGAAACAATCTCTTTTACTGTTGCTAGCAGTTTTTACTTTTTGTAGCAACAGGATAAAGAGAACCCAGCATGAATTTGACCCCTCTGTTGGTGAGCCAGCAAATAAGCCGAGCAGATAATGCACACAAATACAAATAAAACCTGTGATGAATAAAAAAGAACATTGTGTATGGGGTGGGACATATTTTCCAGAACTCTAGAAAGACAATGGCCAAGGATGCTTTCTAAGACATCACCATGCCTGGTGGAGAAGTCAGGCTGAGCACTGGGATGGGTCACTCCAAGGGGTAAAATACAAGTGAGAGGCAGTGCTTTGCACCTTCTGTAGGAATTTCACACCGTGTCCAGATCGCTCCCTTTGAGGCGGTGCAGAGGCAATGCCAGAGCCTCTGGAGGATGCACAGCATGGGAGAATCAAGGGCAGAAGCAGCTCTTTCAGGAGGAGTCCGATGTGGCAATGTGGGCTGTGTGCTGCTGAACCGCCAAGCCTGTACCTAGAGGAAGGATGCTGCAGTTCTGTATTTCATGCTGGAAACCATGGAAAGCCTCTGCTGGCAGTGGTGGGGCTGCACACATGAACCCGGAGAGAGCTGGCATGTGGTAAAGGCCACCAGACCACCCAGCATTGTGCAGAAAGATCATTTCCAACATACTTGGAGAGGTGAGGATGGGACTGGGAGTTGTGTTGAAATTACTTCAAGTGGTTGTCTGGCCTTTCCCTGTGCTGGGTGCCTCTGGTGTCCCTGTGGGACAGAGAGGAGATGAAAATGCCAAGGAATTTGATTGATACCCGTATTCACTGAGGGGCTTCTCTTTTGGTGTTGGCAGCATGATTTTTATATTTGTTTGCTCTCTGAGGACTTTTTATTAATTTTAAAAGGTGAAGGGAAAAGAAGCTTTAACATCAGAAATTGTTTGGGTCTGTAACTTTCCTTTTGGTGTTTGCTCTGTGGCATAAAAGCACAAGGACTTTTCAAGGAAGTGATTATCTAATGTGCATCCTTAAACCTTAAAGCTTTTATTGATATTTATACATGTAGGTAAAGAAAATACAGTGACAAAGTATTAGTCTATTCTATTTTTTGCATCAATACAAAACAGCAGTTAATGCCATACTTAGACAAACTTCATAACTATTATTTCTTGACCCTGCAATTGTGAAGGGGTAGAAAAATAGGAGGGGAAATTTGTACTGATGCGGCTATGGTTGTTGTTTAACCATTCATCTCTCTTGATATAATGGTGTGCTTGATCAAGGCATTTTATTTTCATTCATTATAATGACGTTTTACTTCCCCACATTTTAACTTACCCATTCAAAATTTTTTAAAGTCCAGGGAGTAGCAGTTGTGCTCCCAGCATATTTCCTGCACAGAAATAAAATCTGGCAGGTTGGTACGATTACAAACGGTGACCCTTTAGCTGAGCCTTCCCCATTTTGTCAGCGGGGCTGGCTGCTCCTCTTCTTTCTCCCTTCTCATATTCCTCTCCCCCTAACTGAGGCCTCCATGCTCTCCCAACCTCTCTGTGGCTGCCTCTTCCTGTAAAACAGTCGTCCACCCTTAATGCATTTGCTCTCGTTGAAGTATATCCAGAAATAGCTTCCAGATGCTGTTATAGATGTCCATCTCATTATTTCTGGTGAAGAAATTTCACTGAAGCATAGCTCCACCAAGAAAAGCAGGAGTCTCTGCCTGGTCTGTATCTGCTCATCTAGTTCATCCCTGCAATCATCTTGGCCAGCAGCATAGTTTTAAGAAATCCAGCTTTTTTTTTCATGTTCATGACAAACTTCTGGAAATGAGTGGATGTGATCCCAGACACCCAAACTTCACAGTGCTTAGCAAGGTTATTTTCTAAAAGTGGTACAGCCACTCTAATAAAATGTCTCAAGGGAGTGGCTGGACCTGTTCTTCAAGTCAGAGGTTCCCAGGAGGGAGATGTTTATTTGTCCAGGAGGCTTTGATGGGGGTGTGAGTGTGGTAGGAGTCTTCAGTCCATAAAGAACAAACCATTAGTAGATGTCCAGTCCAAAAATGTATTTGGAATCATCTAATCATAGGATGCCAGATTGAAAAGAGACCTCGAGAATCACCTGACCCAACCTTCCTTGGCAAAAGCAAGTTGTGGACAAGATGGCACCGCACCCTCTCCAGCTGAGTCTTAAAAGTGTGCAGTGTTGGGAAACACCCCATTTCCCTGGGGAGACAATTCCAATGGCTAATTGTTCCCATTGTGAACAATTTCCCTCTTGTGTCTAATTGGAATCTCCCCAGGAGTAAATTATATCCATTACCCATTTTCCATGTGACTCCCTGTAAAAAGGGGGTCTCCATCTTCTCTGTAGGCACCCTTTAAGTACTAGAACATGGTGATAAGGTCTCCCCTAAGCCTCCTTTTCTCAAGGCTGAATAAACCCTGTTCTCTCCATTTCTTCTCACTTGGCAGCTTCCCAGCCCATTGATCATTTCTGTGGCCCTTCTTTGGACCTTCTCTATCTGGTCCATGGGGGCTTTTTTGTGTAGCAGTGACCAAAACTGAACACAGTGTTCCAGATATGGCCTGACAAGGGCTGATTAGAGTGGGATAATGACTTTGTTAACTCTGCTGGCTGATGCAACCCACATCCTGTTGGTTTCCTGTGCTGCAGCAGCTCGCTGTTCACTCTCATGGACCTTGTTGTCCACCATGACCACCAGGTCCTTTTCCACAGAGCTGCTCCCAGCCAGGTTCATGTTCCTGTTACATTTTTATTCCTGGGTTACATGTTCCCAGGTGCAAGACCTTACATTTGTCCCTGTTGAACTTCATAAGTTTCTTGTCATCCCACTTTTCCAGACGTCTCCAAGGTGTTCCTGCAGGGCGCCTTGAGCCCATCTTCCAGGCTACTTATAAAGATACTAAACTTAGGTGTATAACCTTATATCTCTGTTCCTTCCAGTCTCACTGCATTAAGTGTGTGAAAATCTTTCACTCCTTGTCATCACTGAGGTCTGAAAACCAAGACATCAAAGGATGTGAGGCCCAAGAGAGGGAAGATGGAGAAATATGCCATCTTGGTCTTGTAGATCAATAATCAGAGGAAACGGAAGGTCTATCAGGTGAGTGAAAGGCAGACACAGGTCACAGGGAGCTGAAGGGAAGGGGCTGTGAGCTGAGGGTAGAGAGCTGTGTCAGTTGTGGTGGTGTGACCAGGAGATCCTCTTTGTACTGAAATATGGCTCTGGTCGCCAAGCACAGAGAGGAAAACACCCAGCTGCAGTGAGAGCTGGGACAGCTCAAGGTGTGGGGAAGGTCTGAGGCTGAAAGACAGAGCCAGGGCAGCCCAGCAGGTGAGGAGAGAGGGTTGAAGGGGCCCTTCGTTGTGGGCCGGATAGAGAAGGGAGCGTCTGGTGAACAGTCCCACTCAAAGAGCTGGTGGGGATGGACTGGCCAGGCAGGGCCAAAAGCTCTGTCATGGGTAAGGGAGAGCAATTATCCTAATATCACCCAATTCCATCTTCCTTCTCACTTTGCTGCTTTGGTTTGGCAGCAATTGAGCCTGTATTGGCCTGTCTCCGAAGGCCAATACAGGCTCAATCCCACAAAGACCTGGTATTTCTTATGGTAAATGCATGTGAATACCTCTTGACTTGGATGCTTCAGCCTGTACTTGACGATTCCTCCTTTCACAGGTGGTCTGTCATTCTCTCTGAAGAATGGACGCTTTCCTGTCCTCCTGTGCTCCAAGGGGTTTTGCACTTCCCGGGGTTTTGTCTCCTTTTAAGACATAATTGTACCTCTGGATTTTCAAGATCATTGGATCTCGTTTTGTTTGTAGTCTCAGTGGGACTGCATGGTCTGGAGGATGCTATGGCTCTGTTGTTGGGTAGCTCTGTGGTGGTTTTGAGTTGCTCCATTTTTGTTTAGACTCATTGACCTCTTACAGTATGAGAAAAGGTGTCTTTTATTTTTTCTACACCATTGATTATTGCATATACACACACATATACACATATATGTATATATATAAATATAAACACAGCTTTATTGTGTCTGCCCTGAGTAATTTCTGTGGCTCTCTCATTTGCTTTCCAGTCTCCTCTCATAATCACCTTGTTCTCTGTTCTTATTGACAGTCCTTTTTTGGTTCCTGTGTCTCAAGAAGGGTGTCTGGAATGGGACACAGGTTTGGCACTGGATGCATGGTTTATTTCCCTCCAGTACTGGCTAGAACTCCTGTTTAGGTCTGCAGGATTTACAGCCTCTGGCAAGGAATGAATGTGTCTGTTACATCTTCCCTGAAGTAACGTTTACAGGCCCTGCTGATGTTTCTGGCAGGTAACGAGGGACCCACAAGACCCACCAGATCAGTGGTGCCTGCTGTGAGCCCCCAGCAAGGGTCTGGCTGTGGGGGCAGCATCGCCGGGCACCCTACAAACAGCGGGGGACTCGGCTGTCCCCGCGAGTCGGCGGCGGGGCTGATCTGTGGAAAGCAAAACACAGGAAGATGTCAGCAAGTCTTTCAGTGCCACATATTCTTCACAGGCTGGGGACTGCTGGAGGCAGTTCAGTGTAGCTGGGGTTGAACTGTCCTTTTAAAATCAGTCTTCAGTGCGCCTCGCTCTCCTCATAGGCTGTGGCATCCTCTGCTGAAAGCCCCCGAGGCTCTGCTGAGCTTGATGGACAATCCCTTTTCTTTCTTCCCCTTTGTGCTCTCTCACAAAGAGAAACTGCTTCTCTTCCAGGGAGAGGAGGGAGGGAGGCAGGGAGGGAAGAAAGGAGGGAGGGACGGAGAGGAGGATTTTCTTCTTGGCCTGGGATGTCTGCACCTCCACACTTCCAGCCCTGTCCTACAGCCGGGCTGGATCGCTGTTGGTATGGCAACGCTTCCTTGCACCAACCAAACCGTGAAAGGTGGGGGAAAATAATTATTCATCTCCATTTAGCTAATGGTAGACAGAGTCCCAGAGATTAAGATTTCTTAAAGGAATTTATGATATGGATGTGTCCTGGTAGTGTTTTGTTTAAAGTATCCACAACAGCTGGATCCCCCAGGAATCAAGACACAACCAGCACTGATTTGAATCTTTAAGTGGCTTTGACAAACATGTCTCAGAAAAAAATAAACTGTGGCTTTCAGGAACCACTTGGTATTGTTCTTACTCTGCAGCCATTTAAGGGGCTGTCCCAGGTGAGCTAATCAAGGTCACAGAGGTTGCCAGGTGGGACAGAGACACCTCTCTGGAATTTGAGTTGACTATCTTCTGATGCTTTCCTCTCTGATGCCTGCTTTACAAACAAAATAAAATACAATTTCTCAGCCTGAGCTTCTCTGTGCTTGGGTGGACAGTTTGGATCTTCTGAAATATCAACAGCAATTGGGAAAAAACTCTGCAAATGAACGAAAATTGGCTGAATTTGCAAAACTACCTTTGGAAAAGCAGAAGACAGTGGCGGACATCCTGCCTGTCCTGAATGTTGTCGATCTCCATGCCCAGTGGTTTAAGGACATTTGTGTGCTTTGAAAAAGAATTTCATATGCAGGAGCCTGTTGCCTTGACCTGAACTTAGCAAAGGGGCATCTTGAGGCATTGTCACATCTTGGGAATGTGGCCTAGCTTTGCATCATTTATGGAGTATGCATTATTCTGGGCTAATGTGAACGTAAGCCTTTGATCTCATGCCATTGCACCAAGCAAAATAGATGTAACTGTTGAATTCCTTCCTCTTTTATCATTCCTCAGTCAATAATACTCCAGCTTACCATTCCTCCATCCCCCTCCTCCTTTGTGCAGCTTCTGGTGCTGTGTTGCTTTCCTTCTGGTTTTCAATCCTGCTGCATTCCCCACGCTTTCAAGACAGGTTTTATACAGGAAAAAGGAAAATACATTTCATAATGCAAACATGCCCTGCTCAGCACTTTCCGTTATCTTATTTATACACTACAGTACAGCTTTCTATGACCCAGTGATTATCATTTCCCAGAGCTATCATCACTTTAAAGCTACCTCTGAGTTGTGCTCCAGCAGATGTTACAACCCTAGGAGCACTGTAAGAGCCTGGAAGGGAGGGCATGGGGCAAGTTGTACACACACAAGAACCAGGCTGCTGCCCCATAAGCCAGGAAACCTTTACCTTGCACTGCTTTTCACAGTGTTCAACTTCAGCCCGTATTGTTGAGTATTGTCAGGCTGTTAACCACCAGGGAAATCAAGGTGGTTGTTTTTCTTGGGTTTGGGCCTGTCTACTCACTGATTTTTTTTCTCTTTTAATTTTTTTTCCCTCTGCATAACAACTGAGCTGATTAATTCCAAGATAGAATACCAAATAAGTAAGAGTCATTCATTATATGCAGTATTCTAATAGATTTCAATGTGATCTAAACTTGGATTGAATGCTAACCCATTGATTGCTATTCAGTTGTTTAAGCAGCTGTGCTACTAAGCTGAGCAGTTGCACTGTGTCATCCTTCTCTTTCTTCCTTCAATTTCTACCTCCCTTTCTCCACTCTTGAAATGGCTAACCCCTTGTCTATACATTTTCCTTCAGTGGATTGTGTGCTTTGTGACTGACTACCAAGTACACAATGGAAATGGTAGACAGCTAAAGTCATGAAAGGTACGTTATCCCCATGTAATTGGGTGAAATTCCCATGGGTATTTCACCAAGCAGAGCAGGTTGTTATCATTCTTGTTGAGATGATAATAAAGAGGTGTGATTTACTGCTGCAGTTGTTTCAAAGGTGTCATTTACCTTGGGGAGTGTGGTGCTGTTAAACAGACCTGGACAAAACCTTACAGGGCAGTGCGTGCATATCTGTAATTGCAGACAGGGGCATTCAAAAAAATGGCTTGATTATTTTTCATAATCCTGCACTTTTTCTTTGACTCAAAGTGAAGTTGTGGGTGCTTTCCCTCTGTGCAAAAGAGGCTCTCTGGAGCATACATAAATATGTGTACACATATACATATGTATAGATACTCACTAATTGAATGTGTATATGCATTTTTATACATGTTAACATAAATATTTAAGATATTTTATGGATATCTAAGAGTTTTTTTCTTCAGTGGTGAGTGAGCTATGTTTGTTTTCGTAGCAAAATAGGTGTTCAAAATATCTTGTGGAAAATGTGGCTACTTTAGGTACCTAATCCTGAGTTAGATATCTCTCTTTAGGCTACTGGGTTTGAACCTTCTGGCTTTTACCATTAGTGAATTCTGAATCTGATCTTGTGGAAAACATTGAGAAAAGTCCTCATTCATTCACTTGTTGCTGCTTATACCTAAGCCTTTTAATAATGCTATGGGTTCACCTCCTTCCAGACAACATTTGGGGAGGGTTATTACACATGGTTGCCTGAAGCTGGGAACTAGATCTGGTGCAATAATATGCAAGAAATCCTCATTAAAAAAAAAAAAAAAAGAAATAAAGAGATTTATTAGCAGGCCTTTTATTGTGCTTTGCATAAGATTGTATTGGGTTTGGTTTATGAATTCTGCTGACACTTCTGCAAAGAGTCAAAATGCGGCTGCATTGTGGTGATGGAAAAAAAAAGTCAGATCTCTTTCATATCCACTACTTGGATGCCAGAAGTGGTTAGTGCCAATGGCCATTCTTGCTTTAACATATTACACATAGGAAATAGCTGCAGGGAGAATTAGAGAGTGGGAAAATAGTCAGCTGGCTCATGCGTTAACTTCGAGATTCCTGGTAGCAGAGAATTTCTTTCTCCAGTCTATATTGGAGCCCATGGATGATAAAGCTGAAGTTCTACATCATAAATTCCCATTTGGACATTCAGTTTTGAGAACCTACATCCAGCACCCTTATCATTTTGAAGTTAAAGTCACAATCAGTAATGAAATCTGCTTGCTTTTCACACACTGAAATTAGCTTTGATTCTTTGCCTGAAACATATGTTTAAAAGGCAACATGCACATACTGTGCACTGACCCTATCAAAGCAATAAATACCATTGAAGTCATTTTCCGAAACTGCCTACAGCATTAGTTTATTTTTAATATGGTCCCTCTGAAGGAGTGGTGTAGGAAATGCCTGTGGGAGCTATTTGAATTGTCTGTCTGGGGTGAAGTCCCTACCTTGGCCTGCTGAAGAAGAAAGTAAGAGGGGATACTAATTTCCCTTTGTTGTTGCAAAAGATAATGTTTAATTCATTGGATTTAGAGCCTTTCTAAGGAAAATGGTATTCTGTTTGGGTGAGAAAAATGCTTCTTTGATACTTGGCATGATTTGAAGCAAGGGATGAGGGAGAGAGATATGGCTGTAACTGAGAATAGGGTTTGGTCTGTGACAGCTCTCCTGGTTCTTTAAGATGGCTGTTTTAGTGTCCTTGCTCCATGCCATTTCTTTTGTATTGTTACCTGGATGTTCCTCCCAGCTCCAGAGGATCCCTATGTGAAACAAGGAGAGTATGGGGCATGCACCAAATGATCACTTCCAAAGTGACCCTGATGCTGTTACGGTTTTGGCTTTTTTTCCCCTTATATATTCTCTGTATTCTCTACAGGTATATTTGAAGCTCTGTAGCTTATTATTGCATTAGTGGCTGGTTTTCCCAGTAGTTTTCCATGCCCTTTCCCTAGGCAGAAAGACAAAACAAATTCTAGGACCCCTATGCTCTCTTGGTTCTCCCTGGCTACCAACGTCTTTGAGACATTGTCATAAACAAAGTACAAATAGTACCAAGGGAGGGGGGAGGAGGGCTCCAGAGAAGGGG
>VYZT01007702.1:0-33094 GCA_013400735.1 Pomatostomus ruficeps | reverse complement strand
AAATTGGTTATAGAGTCTTTTCTAGGTATCAGTGCCATGAAGAGAAGAGATTATTTACTGTATAGTGACTAGATAACAGTCACTTACCAAAAACCCCCAAACTGATCAACACTGTCCCTACACTTCTGGCCAGCATTCTAAGATCACATCTCACATGTATATGCACATCTCGTTTTACTGATGGCTTCATTGCAGAAGTCTCTCCCAGAAGTTGAACAGAGGCTCTCACAGGGACAAAAGGAAATAGACAGCAATTTGCTGTATGCAGCAGAGCTACTGGGAAACACCCTGTTTGTCTTTTAAGTTCCCTTGGTACCTGGAGTTAATGTTATTATTATGTCCAAGATATTTTCCTGGCCATGTTATAGCTACCCTGTATGAGAAACTCACTGCCTACCTTGTACCTAATCTACCTGGATTCAGAAACCAGGCAGCCAACTGAGCCCACTAAAAAAGATTTGTTTAAGGGGGGAGCCTAGGAGATACCTTCTGTATTCCCTTGTGGGATCAGTGGCACTAAAATACAACTAGACATGTCACTGAAACTGCAGGAAAACCAAAAACTCTCCAACAACATTTTTAGTGCTAGACAATCAAGGCATTACTTTATTTCTGGCCAGGATGTGCAACAAAAATAATTTCATCCACATATAGCCCAGGTGTGCAGAGAAAATCATTCCATGACACATAAATTTTATCAGATTTTTCACAAACTTTATACAGTCAAAACCCATAGAGATACATTGGTTCAATGTTCATTGGTTCTAAGTTACCTAGTTCTTAGTATTTGGTTTCCTATTGGTTACAGATCTTTTCTCTTCTGATGCTAATTAGGTCTTCATTGCTTGGTTCTCTCATCAGTGCTTTCCCGGACCAGGTGTCTCCCACTATGTCCGGGATATTGTTTGGAGCTGATGTTCATTAATGGCCCTTGATGACTCCTAATGGCATTCTGTGATTCTGTGAAGACTGACTGAAGTTATGAAATAAAAAATTTTCAACTTTGTATATTTTCCAACACCTTCACAGTGTCAGTATCTGTAGAACTCCTTGAGTTTTCAAGATACTTTTCTGAATAATGTCTGGGTTTTTGTTTGGTTGTTTTTAATCCTTCACACTTTTAGGTTAAAAATCAAGGCAGACAAGTTGAACTTTCTCAGAAGCTGATGATAAGCACTGCCATCAGATAGAAACATTAAGATCACAGGGTATATTGGAGCTGATCTGATGACAGAAAAAGAGGATGTAAATTTTCAGTGCTTTTTATTTGCCTTTTGTTGTGTTGGTTTTTTTTTTAACTGAATCACATTCTCAAGCTTTTTCTTTCTGCTGGCTACAAATGTTTCAGTAGCTGAGGCTTTGAGAACAAATAAACAAATAATCAAGTCACATTGATGGGTTACTAGATAAGTTGGCAGTGCTATACATATTTGGAAAAAAGGCAGAGTAATTATTTTTAACCTGCTCTAAATCTCATGCTAGTATAGCACAAGTGCCTTCAAAATGTGCCTTGTTCCCTGGTATAAACACAACTATATGAATCAACATATTTCAAAGAAAATAATGACAAGCATTAAAAATTATACTGTAGTTTTAGACCGATGCACAGCAAAAAGGGCTTCTCAGACTTAACCCCTTCTAATCATAGAATAGAATCATTAAAGTAGGGAAAGACTTCCAAGATTCTTGAGTCCAACCCTTAACCCAGCACTGCCATGGTCACCACTTAAACCATGTTCCCAAGAGCCACATATACATGCCTTTTGAACACTTCCAGGGATGGTGATTCCACGATTTCCCTGGGCAGCCTATTCCTTGATTCTCAGAGGTGCATCGGCAGGACATAAAATAAATCCATTTACCTCTTAAAGAAATGTAATGATGAGAACATAAGACATAATATCTCATAATTTTGTTGCCTGGTGTAAAGATTTGCTTTCTTATTTCATTTCAGATACTAAGTATATATCTCTATTACTGGAAACATTTTTTTACAGCATTTTCAGCCCAGTATTGGTGTATTTGATTTCACAAATTTACTCTCACTTTTGAGGGTTTTCAGTTGTATAGGTGCCTGAATAAGATACAAATCAAGACACAATATGGCTTTGGGGCAACTTTACAGCTAGTTAGAAGCTCAGATAATAGTATGATTCCAAGCAGTCAACAAACAAAAAAGAGTTGAAAACAAATTAGTTCCTCACACAGGGAAAAGTAATCTGTCCCACTGAGCCAACTTCCTCTCAGACTGCAGAGAAAGTAAACAATGCTCTGGTGAGAAAAAATTTTAGGACTTCTCAGAAATTAAAGTTGCAGAGCAATGAATTTATCATAAAATAATTCCCAGTACTCCAGAACCAGTGGAAACCTCCCCAAGCCCAGCCATGCAGCCCACAGCTCTTTCTTACATTGCTGGAAAGTGGAAAGAAGAGAGACAGCCGCAAGCTAAATTAAATCACCAGCCATGGTCCCAGCAGTTTCTGTGTGCCAACAGGATGTGTGTATGGGAGCGAGTGCTTCAGTGAGCAATAAGGAAAAACAACAGGTGGGAGACTTATAGTGCTTTTCAGCATTGCAATAAAGGCCTGCCCCGGAAATAAAACAGACTAGCTTTTTAAAACAAGAATGCAAAATTATGGTCAGGTTTTGTTCCTGAGAAAGTTCAGCCCTGCCTACTTCTTGCCTGTGTGAAAGTGCAGAGAGAACAAAACCAGCCTTTCTTGCCTCTGTGGATTCAGCTGTTCCTTTATACTTAGATTTCAGTTGCAGCCTCTTTGGGGGCAAAGCCTTTTTGTTCTGTTTTTGTAAAGGGTCTGTGTCCATCACCAGCAGTGCCCCTCGGAAGCAGCAGGTGTGGGACATGCAAGGGAGGAGTGGAGCTTTTTGCTGTCCCTACTCTTGATTTACAGGTTTTGCTGAACATGCACAACATAGGTTCTGACAGGTGGCACGGCAGACACAAACAGTCAGCTTGCAGAAAGGAACTGTTCAGGGTAGTTCAAAGGGTAAAACAACTGACAAAGAGAGAAAGAAATACCTCCCCTCATCACACTGCCTGGAACACACTTGCTATAGCTTATGCCTAGTCTTAAAACTGGGAAAGATTCTCTCAAGTGACATTTTTTCATTACCTAACTAACATTATTGTCATTATATGTCATTAGCCTTCTGATCCCATAAGACCACTGGAACAAAACCAGGGTAAGTTTGTTTTGACTCCAAGATTATCTATCCACTTCACCTACAGCTGCTGCTAAAGTGAAACATTTCATTGTCATTCATCAAACTTGTTGATTTTAAGGGCTAACATAAAAAAGACTTTAAAGAGGTTATTTTACTTTGTCAAATTTTACTTTCTTGGGTGTTAATACTTTTCATTCTAAAGACTGGAAGAGTAGATATACTGTAATAACATTAGTTTGATTTTTGTGCTTAGTAACTCTTTAATTGTTAATTTAGGCCCTTTAATTGCAGTTCTTGGTGTATTATGGGTTGACTTTCTGACCACACAGTCTCTGCATTTTTTAGGGGTTGGTTCAGAACTGTTCAAAGTGTTGTCACCTTGCTGAAAAATGTGAAGGAAAACTCTGACAGAGCTGGTAATTTGAAAAATTAAAACCACAAGGGCTTAACATTGTAAGGTCAGATGACATTGAAGCTACATGTTCTTTCTGACTTTATTCAAAAGATGTGAATTTCAAAATGGTGATATACATGCAAAATCCAGCAAAGACTGACATAAAAGGAGACAGGAACAGAAGTTCTGAGCAGTGAAATGTCATGTAATTTAGAGATGCTGGTGGTGTCTTACCAGACATAGGTCTCTCCTGTTTGGAAAGAGTGGTATTTTATTGCCTCTTGGTGACCTTCCCAAAGAGGCTGGCTCCTCACTCAGGAGAAGCTGCTGTTGACTAGAACTGCTGTCATGAGAGAGCAGATGGTTGGGGTGGTGAGACCAAAAGCATTTTAAGTGTGAAACCAGACTGCTCAAATAAGCACTTTTAATGGAATTACACTGCCAGAGCTGCTCAGGTTTTGACTCTGGAAGAGCTGAAAAGAGCTTTGCAAAGGGCAATGCTCAGCCTCTGCTGGGGTGCAACTTCTTAAAGACCAGTCACAAGTGGCAGTGCAGCATCTTTTATTCTTTAACACCTCCTAGAAGACAAGCTCTGAAGAACAGAGCCCCTCTACGCGGAAGGGAAAACATACCTGAACTCTCATATATTTCACTGGAAATGTTTATAGGGTAAATCAATACTGTTACAATGTATGAGGCTTGCTCATGTATCAAAAGCAGTTTAGCTACAGCAGTAACAACAGTAGGCTCTGCAGTTTATTAATTTACTCTGTTTTTCAACAATATATTACAAAGAACATGGGCCTGTGTGGCACTGGGTCACACTTAGGCTTTAAATTTACCAGTACTATGAGACAAGTGAAAGAAGAAGAAAATACACTTATGCCTTCAATTGTTCGTCTTCCTGTTTCCTAAATACCAGTTGTAACCCATGTCTGGTGTAGTTTCATATATACTTGTTGTGGGGTTTCAGAGGTAGGATGAATAATCCATTTTATCCAGTTCAGTTTAAGGTCTGGCTGTTCAGAGTCCCTGCTTTGTGGCAGTGTTACCACAACTGATCCTCATTTGCCATCCCCAACCTCTGGACACTTGTAGCACAAACTCAGACTATTTTTGATGGCAGCAACAGAGCAGAGTTAGGAGGCTTAAATAGAGTAGTAGACACAGGATTGGATTCTTCCCTAAACTGCACCTTCTGCAGCCTTGAGTCACCTCCATCAATATTGGATATAAGTCAGGAAAGAATTGGTTCATGATGTTCTCATCTAGGTGTACAAAAGATTGATGTGCTTTAAGCACATAAATTCCCACATGCCCACAGGCCTCTTGAATTTTCTTATGGCCTATGGGAATCATTACTTTTTTTTTACTTTGGCCATTGCAAGAACATATATGGGATGAAATTCTGGACTTCATTGGAGAATAATGTATTTTAACAGATGTGTATAAAACATAAACTGTGACAATCTTGCATGATATTCCCTTGTAATCACAGCAGGTTTTCAAAGTAGCAGCAAAGAGAAGAGTTTAGGTTATTATAAGAAGTACCTTATGTAATTACAATGTGGGGTTGTCTTTTTTTAAAACAGTGTTATCCTGATTAAAAAATGGTTATTTAAAAAAAAAAAATCTCCACCTGTTCTCCGCTCTGAGGAACTCAAAAGAGCAATGGCTTGGGAGAATTACATCAGGAAAATGGTGTACACACAAGAACACCTGCACTGCTCTACAAAAGCTGTATGTATATGGTGATCAGGGAACAGCTGGGGCAGAAAACTGGGTAGAGGCTGAATATTCCTCATCTCCCATGCCTCAGACTTTCTCCTCCTCCTAACCCGAATGTTCTGGAACAAGCAGTAAATCTACAGAGAAGCAGCACAGCATAACAAAAGAAGTGAATTCTGCAAACTCTGCCTCTCCTGTTTAGCAGCAGAGGAGGAGGAAATGCAGTAAACAAAGCTGCTCTTTCCTTTAACTTTCCTCATGAGAGATTTAATGTGTGATGCAAAACCTATGAACCCGGAGACAGTATGTGATGGGCCTTGCAGTCACATGTCTAAGGAGAGAGTTAGGCAAAGTCATGTTTCTTTAGTCAATGCCTGTGATGATGCCTGAAGATTAGAAGCCACTCTCCCAGATTCTCCACCCTATGGGCATCAGTGTGGCTTACGCTCACGGGCTAAAGCTGCTGAGGACCAACATGATCATGTTGCCTGTATGACACAAACTGGCAGCATTTCAGCAATGAGAAACAACTCATCAATTGGTGATGGGAGCTAGGAAGCAGTGGTGCTGCCAGATGTTGAAACACTTCCTGCCTCACGCAGTCCCACTGGCTTTGCATGCAGTGTCTCCCATTTGCAGCAGACAGTCTTGGGAGAAACAAGGGCTGGTCAGCCAGTTGCATATCCTGCACGACTTATGCCTGGATCAAAAGGAGGTTTAAAGATTTTTCTGTTGGTATTGACCAACTGGAAGCAGATCCCCAGGCCAACTTAACTGCTCTGATATCTGAAATGCAGGGGATTAATGAAGATTGAGCAAGAGATTTGAAGACATGTTGGCTGTACATCTCTTGTCTCCCTTCACAACACCTAGTAGATTTGTGATAACATAGTATTTGCTGTTTTTTGCCTTCCTAACCTTGGACAAACAGTTACTTTGATTGGTGAACCACTTCCGCTCAAGGCAGGCTTTTCATCCAAACAAAAGTTTTATTTCATCTTCGTGAAAATCAGCTATGCTTAGGAAGAACATGCTGATGTTCAGCCTTATCTGATGCCTTTAGGCAATGAGGCAGATCTCAGCACTTGTTCAGGAATCTGGTGAGCCAGACCCTGCAGTCTCCTTTGCTCTTGAGCATGCCTTCCGTTAGAGACAGTCACAGCTGTGTGCCATAATTTATTCCTTGCATCTTCAACTTTTCAGAGACGCTATTGGTAAATGTTGGGTTTTGGTGTCAGTGTGATGCTTGCTTAACCCCAGCTACTGGGGGAATGTAACAGCTCCAGTCATTGTCATAACTGAAAAACTGACATTTTTCCAAGGTGCCTGCTGCTACATATTCAGCTGCTCCCAGATTTCTATCTGGTGTGTTGCCTGATTCCCTGAGATTCATTTGGAAGTCTGGTGTGACTTGGCTGTGCTGACAGGGGAGGTTAATGGTAGAGATGAGGTATCTAGCTGCTGCCCTTGAGCTTTGAATTCCAGAGTGCAACCTCCTCCCATCGGGCAGCTTGTAGAGCACGCAGGGCCTAGATGTCAGCTCCCTCAAGAAAAATAACCCAAGTAGCTGATGTTGTGAGTGTCATATTTACATGGGCATATTTTAAAAATAAAAAAAACCTCTACAGAGTTCTTCTACCATGCTCTTCTGTCTTTCTCTCCAGACAGAGAAGCCCCACTCACATCCAACCCTTCCACACTGGTGTTGGGGTTTGATCCAAGTGCTATTGAAGCAGCCACTCTCCCAGGCTGACCACTCCTTCCAGGTTTGGCTTCTGTCTATCCTATCTATCCCATGCTCTTTTCTTCACTCCCCCTTGGTGTTGGAAAAGATCCCAAGTTTAAAATATTCTATTTCATAACTTCAGTCAGTCTTCACAGAATCACAGAATGAACTAGGTGGAGGCCTGATGAGCTTAACATCTCAACAGACTGGGAGCAACGCAGGAGATACACAAGAGATAACAACCATTAGGAGTCATCAAGGGCCATTTATGAACATCAGCTCCAAACAATACACTTGGCATAGACAGACACACCTATTCTGGGAAAGAATTGATAAGAGAACTAAGCAATGAGGACCTAATTAGCATCAGAAGCAAAGATCTGTAACCAACAGGAAACCAAATACTAAGAACTAGCTTGTGGGAGTCAGTGGGAGGGGGCACTGAAGAGATCAGCCCTATTACAACCAATGCTCCCCTGTTAGGGGAAAGAGAGAGACCTTCTCCCAAGACGCCCTGTGTTTCTCTGTACCCCGGCAGCCCCCTTGGACTCAATTTCCCAGCAGCCTGTTCACCTGTCTATCTTTCCCTGCAAGACATCCCATTTCCAGAAGGTTCTGTTTTCCTCACTATGCCATTTGTCCTCCCCTCACAGTCACTCCCTCAGATCCTTCCCATTGGTCCCTGCACCCTTATCCCACCCTTGTCCAGCCCCAGCATAAAAAGTCATGCTTCCTTTGTTCTGGGTTCTTCTCAGCTCTGGTACCCTTCAAGCAATATTAAAACTGTCTTGGAACACTATTCTGAAGGACCCTTCTTGTAAACTCGTCAGTTCAAAGGCTGCCTTGCACAGAAAGCAGAGGCAGCCGCCGTGGGCAGGGGACCAGGCAGAGCCATTCCAAGCGGAGCCGCGCCAGATGCAGCCAGCTTAGAAGTGCCGTAGCCAGCTGCTGCACCTGCACGAAGCAGGACCGACGGGTGCGGCCTCGCAACTGTGAAGGCAGCAGTGGTGGGGGTGGCGCAGCGTGGCGGAGGTGGCAGCGCAGGTGGAGGCGGCAGCAGAAACGCAGAAGCTGCGAGGCAGCACGCAGAAGTGCAGCGCCGCAGCATCCGGGCAAAATCGCTAGTGTGGCAAGACCAGCGCCACGGGACCCAGGCAAAATTGGCAGTGCGGGCAGAGGCGGCACGGTGCCAGCTTGGTGGGTCTGCCAAGGCGGCGCCTGACACCCCCAGGCTCTGAGAGAGATGCTCCCAAGTTCACGCAGTCTCGAAACCACCTTCTCTCCCACGGAACCATCCGCTACCCTAGGTAACTTGGAACTAATGAACATTAAACCAACGTAGCTCTATGGAGTTTGACTGTATAAAGTTTGTGAAAAATCTGGTAAAATTTATGTGTCACGGAATGATTTTCTCTGCACACCCAGGCCATGTGTGGATGAAATGATTTTTGTTGCACATCCTGGCCAGAACACCATCCTGGCCAGAAATAAAGTAATGCCTTGATTGTCTAACACTAGAAATGTTGTTGGAGAGTTTTTGTTTTTCCCACAGTTTTGGTGACATTGGCATAATTGCCATTTCTTCCCTTGGTCTCCATGCAGCCTTTCTTTGCCGATTAGAGGCTCTGCCCTCTTCCCCTTTCCTGCCCCCTCACTCCACAACATGTCCACTCTCCCCTGATGGATGCCATCTCAGCTTTCAGAGCAGTTGTACCGGGAAGCTTTGTCTGCCCCTGAGCAGGGGAGGGCATGCCCTGGATGGGGTCTCGTGTTGCTTGGCAACCTATTTCTCTCTCTTCCAACAGTGATTTTCTTTTGCAGTGCCTGCTGATGCAGGCACAACAAATGACAGTAATATTACAGAAGCAGTTGCTCCTGTTGCCGTTTACTTGTTATTTATGGCTATGGTTGTGAAAGGATTTGTAAACATTTTTTCACTTCCTTCCTTGGTCAAAATAGATATAATTTTATGCTTTTGTAGTGTGCCTGCATAATGGATGGTCACTGCATTTCAGTGTATGTGACATACAATTATATTGGTGAGTTTTTTTAAGTGGTTCCTACGGTTCCTAGTTCTGGGTGCTACTATTTTTTGGCCCCAAATTGAGATATGTAAGGTTTTATATCCAGAAGTACAAAAATCCAGTGTGAGACTTAAGAGTAGTAGTAGTAAGGCTTAACTACCTCAAATTGTGGTTCTTGTGTTTAGGTGCACATATACCAAAAAACATCTGCTCTGAATCACTTTCTGTCACCTTCTGGAGGACCTTAATTCTAACACTGAGATTTCAAAATAAAAATGCTTCCATGAACAGAGATAAAGCAGCCAGGGTTTTTCCTGTTTGCCATTTGCTCCTCCACAATAACCACTTCCAGCTTAGTCTTTCTGGTTTGCATTTTTGGATGTGTCAAAGAAGACACACAGCTTCACTTATCTGTTTCCTCCAAACAAGCACAGCAAGAAAGCCAGACCACATGTGTTTTCTGATATTACAGTGAAAATGTTGCTGAGGCCTTTCTTTACTTAACAAACTGTAGTCGCTCACGACAGCTCTGGAGAGCTTCATTCATGCTGCTGTCTAGTTACATGCTACTAGATCTTCTACTGGGTCCTGATTCAGCTCTAGCTAGGATTTATTCCATTTGTTAGCGCCAAGTGACTCCTGAGCTTGTGACAAGATCTGGTAGGCAAAGGAAAACTTAGTTTTCTATTGTAGGGGTGCTCTGCAGTGCCAGACTCAGCTGTACATCTTTCAATGCCCTCTGCTGGGGTATGCCAGAACTACTGGTGTGTGCCTTCTGCCGCGGGAACCCTTGGAATTTCCTGAGGAGAAGCCTCTCCTTTATTCTACAAAATTACCACTTTGGGAGCTCAGAATGCCTCGCTGGCAAGCGAGATATATGGTTTTGTTCAGCAGATGACTGTCACACAGAGTCAGTTTGTTACTATACTACTTAGGCTGTATATTTAGTTAATGTCTGTATACTTATGAATGGTTAGAATTGGATGCAGAGATGGTTTCTGACCACAGCTCTACGGCATATTGCCTGCAAGACCACTTATCTTCATGCTGAGTAGAGACAACTGCAAATCTCAGCCTAAAAAGGTGGCGCTCCTGAATCCACTTTAAAACCTAGTCTTCCCACAACAAGCCTTATTGAGGACAGTCTTTTTGAAATGGCTTTTTGGCATTAAGTCCCTTGAAAGGCATTGAAATTAAGTCCTTTACGGAAATGAAGGCTCAGTTCTGAGGCACTACATACCTGCAAGGAGGGGGCAATCTTGCATTTCTCTGGGATTGCACCAGTAGAGAAGGAGGAGGAGACTGTGGACCAGCTGTTCCTCAGAGAAAGAAAACAAGTTCCAAATCAGGCACACTTAGCCTAGGCAGGCTGTTTGTTTAGGAGGGAGTTCTCTGAAATCAAACCAGAACAGAAGTGATCTGCAGTAATGACCCACTGTCAGCCATTTCTTTCCTAAATCTACACGGACAAGGAGAAAAGTATATTCTTCATGGGTTTTTGTTTCTTTTACTCTGCACCCTTTCTAAGCACAGACTGCTTCAGAGCCAAAGAAGAGACCTGAGAGTTTCCCAGTTCCACCTACTCAGCAGTGGCTCAGGACATGCTGGATGCTGGTTGGGTTCCATAGCTTGCAAATCAGGAGTTTTGTGAAACTCTGAAAAGAGATTTGGAGAATGCTTTGAAATCCTTGAATAAGCATAGTCTGGCTGGGGGTAGTTTTCAGCCTTATGCAGCTTGAAAATCCCTCTGTGTTTTCTGGTGAAAACAGAATTGGGGCAGTATAAGTTCAACACATAACCTGGTAAGTCTCATGTGGAGGCTTGCAAGAGTTAAACCAAGTAACAAGGGAGTGCAATTTCCATGTCCTTCCCCTGGTCACTGTCTGAATCAGCTAACATACTTGTGTTGACTGACTTCCTTTTCTCAACTCAGAGAGAGATGATATTGCAGAGTACAGAAGAATGCTGATAAATTAGCAGATTTTAGAGTAAAAGCCATTCCAGTTCCAGAAAGGCCTCATTACTCTTTGAACAAGCCAAATGTTTCTTGATATAGTTCATTTAGCCAGCTCTGAAACAGGAAATGTAGAAATAGGTGGCATTGACTTGGGACATTTATTTTTAGGTAATGCTTTTGGTTCCCTTTCTCAGCATAAGAACTACTTTCATCTTCTTCAGAGACAGAGTTATAAATATCTTCCACTGAGATCCAGACCCTCTGAGATGTGTGTGTAGCACTTCTCCCTGCTGTCCATAGCAATCATATTTCCTTCCATTCCACAGCACTCTCTCATCCCTCTGACAGAAAAAATCCCCTCATCTCCTAAAATCCATTAGTTATTTTTCTGAGGAGGAAGAGGATGCTTGTAGAAAACTGCACATTATGTGCTGTATCAATATGAAATATAATATGTCCCATTTCTGCCAGTCTTACACACTTCAGAGCCCTGGATTTCAGTGGCCTGGTTCTTCTTTGTGCAAACAGTAATTATAATAGTGTGTTTTCCTAGGGGAGGGGGGAAAACACACTATTATGTCTCTGTCCCAAAGTGAGGGAGAAAGAGCCAGCCATGTCCTTGCATGGAAGCAGGCACACTTCGCACACACCCGTGCCACTGGTAGGGCACTAACTCACACCCGCAAAAGCCAGAATAAGTCACGCAAATCCAGAGGCAAAGAGTCGTAGGGCTCCTTCATATGGCATTTATTCCAGTCACTCTGAAGGGGGGCCAGGGATGAAAGAGAGTTTGGCCAGCCTTGGCATGGCCTTATAAAGGGTACAAAGCCAGGGGGACAAACAGCGGTAGGGTGAAGGTCCAAGGGTCAATAGGCAGGACAGAGAGGGGGTGGGGTGAGGGGTTTGCCAGGGCAGGCAGAGCCCAGTTTCCAGCTGCCTCAGCCCAGGCCGAAGTTAGATAAGGGGCCTTTCCCCCCCAATGGGACTGGGGCCTTTTCAAACCCTGGAATCCGACCACCAATGGCCGGACCCTCCTTGGGGTTCCACCAGAACAAGTAATATATTCAAAGTGCTCCTGTCCTTGCTCTCCTCTGCTTATTAGTGCTTTCACATTGCAGTCCTTGCCCATGACACTTCAGACATGACAACACTTTATTTGCCAACGTGTGTTACAGAAAGGACCAAGCAAGAAAGGATCAAAAGTCTGTCAATGGCAAATTTACTTCCTGCTCTTAAAATATGTGACAGACCCTATATGTAACCCATTGTTCCCCTACAGAAGGAAGGACCAAGGCTTGCCTTCTGGTCTATTTTCTCTGATAGGTTCTATTTCTTTAGGAAGCCTTGCTCACGTAATCGAAAAGAAAAATTACTGGAGAAAATAAATAAAACAATAAATAAATAAAATGGTGGGGGAATGCCTACCTGACAAAATCTGGAGATGCAGGTAGGAAAGTAGCATTTCCTATTAACTATCTTAACTTCCAAGTGTATCAACATATAAATTGTGCTTAGTTTCCCTGGTAGATAGAGCTATGGGTGTGTTACAATCCATGGGCCTGATTGGATAAGCAGTGTTATAAAACACTAGTAACCTGAAATAAGCACAGTTATGACCACGGGCAGAGAATATCAGAATGTACTTTAAGTTGCACAGTTTCAACATCATTCATAATTTAAGAATGTTCAAAAGGAAACAAAAACATTTTAGGTAATTTTGGAAATGTGTCCATTTAAAATTTCTAATGGTCACTATTGTTATGTTATTTCTTAATTAAAATTTAATTTTTTTGGCATTTGCTAGTGTTGGAGGTTAGGTTTCTTCAAGGAATTTTCTTCCCATTTGTTGTCATGGAAACGGCAAATGGACATTGATTAAGAGACAATGCCTTGGCATACCCTTGGAAAGGTTCTGGGGGAGGGAGGCGGGGGAGGAAGTGGTGTGGTTTTGGCAGTTTCTTAGCTGGGGGTGGTTCAGTCTTTGCCTGGCTTGGAGAGGAGATGATCGTGGTGTTTGGTGCTAGACTTCTCCTGCCCAGGGGTTCAGTGTTGCTGTGAAGTTTCCCCTGACAGCCTGTTGGTGAGGCCACTGCTTACAGTGAACTGTCGGTGGACTGGGACTCCCTCTGCAACATCCACCCTCGCTGGGAGAGATCCCCACCATCTGTGTGAGTGTTTCCAAGGGAAAAGACCAGGCGCCCACCTTCTCTTTCTCTCTCTTTCTGGAGAGACCAGCTCCCACCTGCTGGTGGACTGGAACCTTACCAGGGTGGCCATCACCAGAGTACCACACCAGACAAATGAGAGCACAGGGAAACTGAACACCCTTCTCCCCACCTCCACCTTCTCTCTCTTCCTGGGGCCACCATAAACCCCTGGGGAGTCTCAAGGCTCGCATTGCAGCGTCCCCTGGAGCCGCGGGGAGTCACTATAGCCCTGCTGCCTTGCCTGGAACCATCAGCGCCCCCTGCCATGTATGGGCATAACTACACCAAAGGGGACAGTGCTTGACGGGAGGGAAAAAGGCTGTTACTGGGTTTTCTGGGGGGGTTTTGTTGTTGCTGTTGTTGTTTGTCTTTAAATATATATATATTCTAGTAAAGAACTGTTATTCCTTTTCCCATATTTTTGTCTGAAATCCCGTAATTTCAAAGTTATAATAATTTGGAGGGAGGGGGTCATCTTTCCCATTCCAGGAAGGTTTCCACCTTCCTTGGCAGACACCTATCTTTTAAAACCAGGACAGCTAGCTTAGCATTATTTGAAGATTTCGGTTCTGATTTTACCTGTCACTTTAAATCCTACATTTCACTGAAGGAGAGCAGAAAGGGCCCAATTATTTAATGGGCAAAACAGGTTAATATTACAAACATTTGTCTATTTTGAAATTAAGTGAATAATTCTACATGGAGAAAAATATTTTAATGTGCTTTAAAATGCAAAAAATTAGTTTAAAAATAAATTAAAATTTGGCCTTTCTTGAAATAGCTTTACTGCTAAAAGCACACTAGTGAAAGTATTAACACCAGTGCTAAAAAAACCAGGTATCCAAATAAACATATTTCTTTTTTAAATCTCTGCTTTTTGTATTTTGTTCTATTGATTATATAAAAATATTAAGGATGAAGTATTTATGAAAAATTGTGTCTTTCCAGATTAAAAACTTTGAATGAAGTAATTTATATAGAAAAGAGAATGGGATAAATTTTGTTTTGAGGCATGTCCTGGTATCAACGCAAGTCATGAAATCATGTCAGGTCCACTTTCTTTTAAATTTCATAGACAACTTGGAAGCATTTTCTGTAAAGGTTTAAGGCAGTTCCTTTTATTTTGCATGATCCAAAACAATGTCAATGTGAAAATGTTCAGTACTTATTTTTTTTGAGACCACCTGCCTTTTAAAGGGAAATGAACAAGTTAGCATTTTTGGACTGCAGTCATACTGTTGAATATGTGGTATATTGGAAAAATCCATACATTGTATTTGGTATAGTTGGCAAGGCATTGAATTTAAAACAGCAAATAAATTAATACTCCCCATTGTTTTCCCGCTTTCCCATGCCTGTGGTTGCACATTGCAAGAATGAAGTGAGAGAAAAATTTGACTTAAAAAAACCACATGTCTAAAGGAAAAACAAGGTAGTCAGCTATAATCCAAATTAAACAATTACCTGATACAACCTGGTATATTATTATTATTATGGTGTTGAGCTGAACCTGCTTGAAAAGCACAAGAAGCCCTGCCTTTGGATGAAAGGCCTTTGATTGCTACACAGCAGTATTCACTCTCTAGTTGAAACCAACAATCTCATACCTTCAGGGATCTGACATGGGGCATAAATTTGCCACAGCTGTAGTTTATAAATTAGCATCATTATTATACAGTGATAAGAGACCAGGGCCACCTGGCCTGCTCCCTCCCATTTAAGTGTCCATAATGCACAGATAGGCTCGCTGTTTGATGCTAATGGATGGTATCCTCTTTCTGGTAACTGAAATATCTTTGCCATTTTGGCACTGAGGTAAGTACTTCCCATTGCTCTTTCCAGGCTCAGTTTTTATTTCCTTGCTAATCTTAAGAACTACTCTTGAGTCAAGTGAGGCAGTATAAGCAAATCCTCTCCTGATATAAACCTCTGAGCCTGTATTTAACATCGAAATTAATTGAATGAATCAGACAAGGAAGTAGAAGGAACCTGCTGGAGCCTAGGAGAGCCTCATAGGCTCCATGTATGCTGTAAGTGTGTTAGAAGACTGCTGGCCTGGGCTGGGGAGGCATGGAATGATAGTTCAAATCTGCTCCGGAGTTCCTTGCTTCCAGGAGGAAGGTCACCAGACACTTTGCCTCTCTTGCACTCTGTCTTCCAAATAACCCACTTGGGGCTCAAGAGGCTGGTTGCCAAGTGTTGGCATTGCTGCACAGCAATCTCTGAAGCACCATTTAGTCACGTTCCTAATTTGTGCTCAAGCTTGTCCTCAGATGGATGCATAACTGCAGGGGAAAAAGTGAGGAGATGCTCCTCAGCCTACAGATCTGCATGGGGCCAATCCAGAGCCACATTCCCTGTTTGCTTCTGCCAGAGCTGCTCGTTTTGTACCAGCAAGAGGGAGGTCTCAAGTTCACTTGGCATCATTAATATTTACTGGTTTAACTGAAGGGACAGAGCTTGTGCTTTCCAAAAATCAGCTTGTCCTCCAATGCCCTCTGGTGACGGGAACTAATTAGATGCCACTGCTTTTACTGAATCCAGTTGTGAAATACTTATGTTATTTTATTCCTATTAAATATTTTAGGCAAATACTGAGATTTAGCACAAACCAAAACCACTAGTTTGAATAAAACCCTCCTCCTGTAATTGCTACAGCACTCCCTAGGAGTTGAAAAATAAGCACCCTCTAGACACACCATAACTTAGGGAACCTCCAAAGTTTATTAGGTTGAGCCCTTAAATACTTTAGTCCTGATCCTTACTGCAGAGAAGTACACTTGTGTGTGCGTATGTGTGTTTACACAGCTGCAGAAATGCCTTGTGTCACCTTCCACTCCCAGGATGGAAAAGCAGTGGTGCCAAAAGACTTTAGGAAAACAGGTTGCTGAAATTATCACAATAACTTGTTTGTGCTGGTGTGCAACCTCTGTCTTCTGCCTGCCAGGGCTAGTGTGAGTGAAGGCACAAAGCCCCCAGGAAGCAAGAAGGAGACCAGAGGGCAAGGTGGGTCACCTTAATTTGGTATTTGAAAGTCTGTCTGCCTCATAAATGTGTGAACACCTTTCAAAACCAGACTTAATAGGAATGGCAACATGTGACAGCTTATCTACTAGCTCTTTTTTTTTCCTTAGCCTAACTTTACTGTTGTACCATTGCAATAGGGAAGCAGGTAATAACACTGAAATGCACAGTAACTGGTTGGTGAAAAAACACTGAAAATAAGCAGGTCAGATTTTCATTTTATGAGCCTAGTGACCTTCTGAGTGTATATTTTTAAATTGTTTTGTCTACTATTTGCAATCTCTGTTCTTCAAAAACAAAACCCATGGAAACAGCACATGCTTTAGGAACAAAATGCTCCAAGACTTTGCTGCCACAGTGTGCTGCCATAGACTGAGAGCCTACAGCTTAGCTACTAACCTATGATAAAGAGAGTTTGTAATTAAAACTAGCAGCAGAGCCTTGATTACTGAGGGGGATGTAGGTCCTAGTATAACTTGATAAGCTCTTTGGGCATGCAGATCTGCAGCCCTTAGTTACTGTCTCCAGCTGCACGGAACATCTATGCTGTACCTCTATAGCCTCTCCGTGCCTGTAGCCAGCAGCGGTTGCTGCTCACTCCTGCCTTTCCCTAGCAGCAAACCAGCTGTGAATGCCATGTGGAATTGTAAAATCACGCCCAGGGTTGTGCTCCCACCCTGTGGGATACTGGCAGTGAGTATGTGAATGTGTGGTATCTGCTGGCTTTGTGCAGCCTAATAAGGAGATCAGGAGTTCCAGAAGTGACACCAGCCTTTCTTGTTTATGTTAGCAGAAGGTTCTGCCCAAGATAGGTGCATCAAAGAACATTTTGCTTACCTGTATCAGAGCAGTGCTCAGAGGAAAGAACGGCCAGAGCAAGCTGGTCATCACGGTGTGCATAGACTTACCCCTCCTGCATGGTCAGGGTTTGCAATCTCCCATATTTGTGCAGTGGTGTTTCTAACAGAACTCTTACCTCCACCCGCCAGAAACAGCTCCTTCCAAACCAACAGAGCCCTGTCCCTGTTCTGGGCATTATCAAGCTGGTTGCCTTGCATTTTATACATGAAATAGCCTTTTGCTGTAGCTATGCATTTGTCTAACAAATCCACTGGGGCTTCAGAAATAAAGAAGAGAGCTAGGCATTTTATGAGCTTTTTGGAGGAAGGAGATCCATCTTAAAACTGAGCTGGGCATAAACAAGGAGCATGATATAAACCCGTGCAGCTTACCTCACCCCTGTACAACAGAATCTTTTGTAAAAGATGGGTGCCTGTTTATTACAATTACCATTGGTCATAATCCTTATAGGATATACATGGAGAATGACTCCATTCATTTGACGAGCTATACTGCCAGTCTTCCCTGAAGCACTGGCCCAGCAGAATTGCTAAGGCTGATGTTGGGGAAGCTGGAATAGGGAAAACGTATAAATATGATTACCTAGCAAAAACTGTAGGTGAGATTGAAATGAAGGCAAGCTTTGAGTTACCCAACCCCAGTTACTGAACAACCAGAAAACAATAGCATGGCCGGCTGGAGGTAATCCCCACTTGACTGAACAATGCCTTCAGCTTGCAAGCAGGTCCAAGGGTCAGAGAAGACCCTGCAAACACATCAGAGGGTCCAAAAAGCAACTTTTGGAGTTTAAAGTGTAACGCCATAGGCTAATGCAATGATTCTTATAGGCTGTAGGCAAATGTTATAAGATTTGTAGCTTATTCTAGATTGGTCAATGGAAATCAGAATATTCAACACAGAAGATGATTTATTGTATTGTAAATGCTCACTCTGGCATTCTGCTCTGCTCTCTTCACTCTATTCTGCTTTCTTCCTTCTCTGCTCTGGCCTGCTTGGAGTTGCGCCTTGCAGCTCCAGGTAAGCCTTTCTTTCCCCACACCTTGCGCAATAAACTTCATGTTCTAAAACCTCAACGTAGAGATCTCAGTTTGTCCCGAACGACCGTCCAGCGGACACAGAGAATCCTACAGGCTGGGCCTAAGCGTTTGGAATGGGAGGGTGTTTGGGCAGCATTTGGGTGAGCTCATGGTAGCAGGCAACTAATGGGTTGGGGCAGACCAAGGTAAAAGTGGCAGCATGTCAAAGCTCAGCAGAGGTTTGGATCTCCCTCAGTGGGCATCTGCCCACCCCACATTTCTGTGGTTTTTTGGTAGGTCTGCAGAAAAAGAAGCTGTGAGCTTCTAATATTCTAGCAATACTTCAAATTACACAGCTGAGGATCTCAATGCTTTACAAATATTAATTTAGCTTCAAAGCAGGTATATGAATGGGATCCCACATCTTCACATCTACAGCACGTGAGGTATGTAGAGAGAGAGAAGGAGAAGGAGAGTTTTCCAGTCAGTGAGAAACATGTCAAGCTCAAGACGTTGTTCAGGCTTGCAGGACGGTTAAGCACAGACTTCAGAGAAATACCTAGAAGTGTCTTACTCCTGCACAAGCAGGTATCAATGGCAGTAAGTAGACCTGAATCAGGGCAAAATGTTATGAAAAGCATTGCCTGAAATGTCTTGTAGCTGGCTCTCGAAGAGGTCTGTCACACAGCCTAGAATATATCCTTCGTCAAAGGAACATTTTGTCTGCCCTCAGGTCCAGTGATACTGCCAACCTGGCATTTCAGAGGAAGACAGGATTTACCATCTACATTTTTAATTGGGAGTTAACCCAAATGTTGAGTTATTTTGAGCACTGTCTCTGTGCAGGTGGATGTGTGGATGTCTTTGTTAACAGATAGGGGTGCTCTGAGCAGAGGGCTTATTTTAATGTCTTTTCTTTGTATGCCTCTCCGTGCAAACTGCTCAGAATGCAGCCCTTCTGTCAACACTAGGTGTGTGTATACAAAACATTTACTCCTACATTGGCAGCAGCATCTGGAAGCATCACTATTAGGAATGTGCCAACAAAGTAGCAAGTGCTTTCATCAGGTAGTGTGCATAGCCGCTTCACAGCAGTGGCTTTAATTTTCTGCTGTTGCAGGGCATAGCTGACCCTAACATTAACTGTGGGTTTGCACAGTGTCAGGACAGCCCTGACAATGTCAAAACAAGGCAGGGGTATTGAAGGAAAAAACTGGCAGGGAAAATTCTGCCCAAGATGTATTGATGTGAAGTAGTTGGCTCAAAGATCTTAGCTACCTCAGAGTGGGGGCAATGGGAGGGCAAAAGCAGTTCCCACTTCCACATGATGCTAAATAAATTGTGCATTGTTGAGGCATGTTTTCAACAGCAGCACGGAGAGTTTAATCTATGACAATTCCACATGACTCGTGCTGGTGACTAGAACAAGTCCAGATTTTCACATGGACTCTGTGAACACAGCTGCAGCCGAACACTGTGAGGATTCACAGCTGCCATTAAAACCCTCATATGCAAGTGCCTATGTCTACATCAGACTTTTTCATTTTAACACAGGTTTGTAGATCAAAGATTAAATGGAAACTTAGAGGTTCTTAGTTTCTTCTTGTAGCACCATTTTAAATGCTAGCCATGCCTCTACAAGTATCTGGAATAAATTATTTTCTTTCTCTTGAGGTCTGAATAGCCTGTGCATCAATGAATTGAAAGGATGTGATTACAGAGTGAGTCTTGTACTATACTGAACCTTGCCCTTCTTTCTCTTTTGTTAGCAAGCCAGACTACCTTCTGTAAAGAGTGGTCCTGTTGGAAACTATGTACCTTTAAAAATTCCTATTTTTATTTCTTTAGTAAGACTTGGCTATATCTTACTTCGGGAAGGAATTTCCTTCGTTTTGTTTTAGAAAGATAGGTTTAACATCTCGTCAGGCTGGGAGTAACACGGGAGATACGCAAGAGATAACAGACATTGAGAACCGTCAGAGAGTGTTAATGGACCATCAACCCAAGACAATGCCCCGAGAAGAGCAAAGCCACCTATTCCGGGAAAGGGCTGATAAGAAGAATCACAAAATGGAAATCTAATCAACACCGAAGATGAGGAAACTCAGACCCAGTGAGAACCTGGACACTGGGGGTTACCTAATTTTTTACCAATAAGCTTTGAAATAATGTGTTCCTATGGACGTTGAGTGTATAAAATCTAAGGGAAATTTCGGGAGAGACATGTGTGTTTGGAATATTCTTCCTGAGCACATCCTGGCCAGAATAAAGTAATGCCTAATTCTCTATCTCTTCAAATATACTGTCAGAGGGTATCACTTCAAATATAGTGTCAGAGGGTTTTTATTTTCTTCCCGGTTTTTGGTGACAGTCCTTCTGAAGATCAATGAAAAGGCAGGGAAATAAATAGAGATAAATAGCTTAAGACTGCACATTTGCATGCTGTGAAACACTAAGTAGTGGCACAACTGAGTATACAACTTTTATGTATCATGAGCTGTCTTTAAAAATATGGGGTTATGAAAATTTGATTTTCTGTAGGAATAGGTGTTTGGGATGTTTCATGCACACATTTCTGGCATATTACTTATATCAATAGAAGATGCAACTATACTAAGCATCCCCATCTGCTTCTCAACAGAGATAGATTATTAAAAATCCCTGGGGTAGAGCTAAAAAGAGCTTAAAAGAGTAGTATCCAGATGCTTGTGCACATGTACACGTTAACCATGTCAGTTATTCATCTGGTGTGACATCAAGTTGCCATTCTGTTGCTTGCTGCAGTATCTGTTGATAGATGTGATTCCTCACATCCCGGAGCCCAAGTCCCACTCCATGGCCATTGTACATACACAGCCATTGTTTCCACACTGCAGTCTTGCTGTGCCACTGCAAACTTGTCAGCTGGGTCTCCAGAGGGCAAGCACTGTTTCATGAATGTGTTAACACAATCTAGCCCTCTCAAACACCTGTGCATTGCCTTGTTTATTTTTACAACTGGTCCATGCAGTGACAGGCCAAGGATGAGACAACTCCCTGAACCTACAGCCTCATGGTCTCTGCATCGTGACACTTCTTCCCAGAAACAGCAGGATATTCAGTGCAAGGAGAGAGTTTGTTGGTGCTCTAAGCTGAAGATTCAGCAGCCAGTCACATGTGCTGGCACCTTCAAAAGCGCCATCAGAGTCTCCATTCTCACTGGCTGGTCCCAGAAATACAAATGGTTCTCAGAAATTATAATTGATACCAGTTATTGAATCATGTTTTAATGAAAAGCTACAATTAACTCTGCACATCCCTCAGAATGACCAGATCGCAAAACTGCAAGCAGATGGGAACTCATCTTATTGTTAACTGTTAGAGTTTCTAATTCAAGTTTAGTCACGCTTTGTACAGTAGGTAAGTCCAGCATTATTTGCGTGCATCAGCTTGGCTTCCTCTCAGACTGACACAGATGCTTACACAATTGAAATCAAAGCCTCTGAGTAGCACAGGGGAGTCATAGATTAATGAGGTGATACAAAAATCACACAGCTCTGTGCAGCACACACATGCTAACAAAGGTTTTACAGTAAAACTTCTCATTTATCGCAACTTCTGAAATGAGATCCTTCTAGCAGATGGATCTAGCAGACTTTTAGCTTTAAAAGTTCTCAGTTAGTGCTGAAAATTAATCTTCACTTTCACATGGGCAAATAAATATCGGCAAGGGCATTGTAGAAACAAACAAACAGCAAGGTCCGAGACTCTCTTTGGCCTTTTCCTTTACCAGGGGATTCTTCTGAAGCACTGGGATTAAACTCTAGCACATTTTATCTGGAGCTGTGCTGCAGCCCTATAAGGGCACCAGGCAGGTGCTGTGCCAAAAAAGGGTCACCCACAAGACTGGAAGCTGGGAATAAAAGCAGGCATATGCCTTATTCATCTTCGTTTAGCCCTCCGCTTTAAAAATGGCTCATGATGAGTTGAATGACAGGTAGGTAGATTTGCCTCTGAAAGATGTTCCACAGGAGTATCTTTGGCATTGTAGCACCTTAGAAGTGTAGGTCAGTGGCTGCATCCCATCAGCAGATATGTTCTCTCTCACACACACACACACTCTGGAGATCCTCGGTCATGGTTGTGGGACTGAAGGAGCATGAAGGATAAATTTATGTGTCTCCAGCCACTGCTAAATAGCTAAGAGTTGAGGAAAATAAGACAGCTGCAGTAGAAAAGAGGTTTTAAAACTTTTGTGTGATTTTTCCTACCAGGAGGAAGGCCCCAGAGAGGGAAATGAAGTAAGAGTTCTGACTGTCAAGTACCTTTCCATAACCATGTGTCAAAAGTTTATCTACCATATGAGCTCTATACCAAAGCTGTGGTTATTTCTTAAGTGCCAGACACTGACTTGGGTTGGTATAATATTTCCACACATTTATCTCTGTTATTTTTTTCAATAAGAAGTCTCAGTGGACTCTTAAGGTAATAGAGGGGATAGTCACTCACTCATATGCTACCCCTGTCTCTGCAGATACTTGATATTCAACTCAGTGATGTGCACAGTAACACAACCATCTTTCTAATCCCTAATCTCTCCAGTCCTAAGTGGGACTGGCAGTGACCTGAAGGACTCTAGCCAGCTTTCACTGCTCTACTGTCCAGAGGCTTGCAAAGGCAAAGGCTGCAAGACTGTTCAGGCTTGCAAACGGCACATCACTGGGAAAACCAATGCAATGTTATTTTGAGAGAGAAAATACCAAATACTAAACCCCTACTCAGAGGAATTACATGAGAAAACACTATGTGGAGCCAGCCACTAATTATTTGGTAGGTGCGAAACCTGGGTTCAAACTAGTTGTTACCTGAACTTCAGGTGCCCGTTGTTACAATCTGGTTTAAACCCGGAGGAGCAGAGAAAGCTAGAAACAGAAAGAACTTGGAAGGTTCAAAATATGCCCAAAAAACGGGATTAAAACCAAACGAGGTTAGATATTGATGCCAAAATACTGATATATTTTATTTAATAGTAAGAGAGGCAAAGAGAAAGAAAGAAAGCGAAAAGAAAGAAAGAGAGAAATAGAGGAAGAAATGTGTGTGAGGGGTGGGGGACAGGGAGAGAGTGACAGGGGTTAGGTGGATGCGTATCACCCTTCTGAGGGCCCCAGCGACATCTCGTTGCTCCCCTCCNCACCCTTCTGAGGGCCCCAGCGACATCTCGTTGCTCCCCTCCATCCGGTCTTCTGGGTGGTGAGAGTCCCTCGCTGCTGCCACGCCACACCACGCCGCCGAGTATAGAATCCAGTGGATTAACATTTATTTTGGGCAGGTGGGAACACCCAGGTGCCTCCCCTAAGGGGGCTAGGTTTGACGCTGTCCCTTGCAACACTGTGGATCTGTTGCATCATCTCTGCTGCAGGGTCTGGGGACCCCTTTGGGGGCCTTTGACAGGCCATGACACCTCCTCTGTCCTTCACGTGCATGCGGCCTCTCCCCCGGTGAAGGGGCCCCTCAGTTCCGCTCCTCTGCACAGCGGAGATGAGGGCTACATCCAAAACCTCTCCTCCCCCAACCCTTTGGTTTGAAGTCTGTGCTTGGCCTGGCAGCTGACAGGCCTGAGGCTGTGGTCTCCACCCCAAAAGTGCTGGGCTTGTGCTCTGTGAATGTCCCCAGCCCTGAGTTATTACATTACCTTCATCAGCGAGCGGTCAGGGGCCTCAGTCAGGGTGTGGTAGTCTTCTCTGAAGCTTTTGAATTACAGTTCTTGTTGTAATAAACAAAGGTGCTTCATGAAAATGTTTAAGTCATAAACTATAATGTTGCAGTCTCTGATACCCACGCTACCCCATTGGCTTTTGCTTTACCTCTCTCAGAAGTCTAGACATGGTACAATTTGCTGTAAATCAGATGCATAAAACCACCAGTGAAATTAGTAAAGGGATGCTGTGAAGACAAAAAGACATGTCCTTTTCCTGTCATTGAGAGAGAAGTCTCCACCAGGGTTGCTGTGCTTTCATCTACCTTATTCCTTATTTTACTCCCATCTAGTCTAAATCTTGTGGCCTGTGAAAAGAGTACTACAAGTGTTGTAAGGCATGAGAACCCTGTCAGGGTGCCCCAGCCAAGTTATCTTCAGTACCTTTATCAGGGCCTGAGGAATGCAAGCAGTTCTAAATTGGGAACAAAGATGTTGGAAGAGAGAATAACAAAAACAGATGAAGAGGGACTGTACCATCCTGGACTGAAACCAATCAGGGGTCCTGAAAGGTGCATGCAGGGCACGTGAACAATGCGGGAGAGCCAATTGGGTTGTGCGTGATCGCGTGAACTACAGCTGCAGAAATGCATAAGAATGGAGTAATGCAAACAATAAAGGGACTCTTGCATAATCACATTGATTCCTTGTACGAGGGTCCCGTGCTCCCGCATACAAGTTTCCCAGACTAAACAAGAGAACAGAATGTAATTAAAATGTCATTAATGACAACATGCTTCGGTTTGTGGAGTTCATCTGGCAGATGCAGAGCCTCTTTAGCCATTAGATTAGGATGGAATTTGATTTAGAAAACAATAGCTTCTAGGTAATGTCTATATTCAGAAGGCTGGGAAATATGATAAACTTTTTCAATCTCAGGCATGGCAGGCAATTTCAAATGTTACAGAAGAGGACAGTAAGAAATGCACACACCAAGCAAACTTATCTGTTACACAAGACTTTCTCCACTGATCAGCCATGAGAATTTATGGACTAAAAGTTCAAACTCTGCTTTGCACTGGAAACTTTTCTCACCGTTTACTCCTGATGGGGAGTCTTCACAAACAATTCGATGGGTGAAGGTATGGGTGTTAATGTCTTTCAAATGGGTCTTAATGTCTCTACTAACTTCAAGCAGCAGATTTGTTACAGAGCCCAGACCGTTTGACTCCTGAAACAGGCAAGTGGGTCTGCACAAGCCTGAACTTCTGAACTTTAGGGTAAAATGACAGGTTCAAGGGGGTATATGTGGTAGGCAGTTCTCGAAGGCTGTACCTTCCTAGTACCTCAGCCAAAGTGGAAAGGAAGAGGGAAACATGCGGCCTGGAGTTTAGGATAAAAGAAGTTTGCACCATCTGAAACCTTGAGAGAGAAAACCCCGTGAGTGTGTGTCCCAGTGGACTCTCTCCCTTTATTGAAATAAAGTTGCAGGATTCCTCTGTCTCCTTTATAGATGCTGGCTTTTCATAGCCTGATTTTCCATACACTCCATTACTTAATGTGGATGATTCTCCGTGTTTCCAATACTGAGTTCAGAGGTTTTGTCACAGGCAGGCAAATTACTGGGATATAGCAAGATGCAGGCACTTTTTGTTGGAAAAAAAAAAACCTCAAGGAAAGGAGAATCACAAGAGTAACTCAGGTTTTTGTAGCAATGTGAGATCTATCTCCTTTATTCCTCTACTATCTCTGAGGGAAAAGAGAACTGAAATACAGAAGAGAAAAATGCTGACACCCTTAGCAACTATCAAGCAGTATTTATTATTTGATGCATGCAGTAAGAAGCCATACAGATGATGCCAACATGGCTTGGATCAAGATTATAAGATCTAGATTGTATTGATATTTCATAACTCATATTTAGTTATATCAATATAATCCAGATCATAATTTTCTATACTTATGTCATCTAGATCATAACTGTTTATACAATGTACTAACTAATGTGTGATTTACTAACCACTTAATGACTAAATAAACAAAACTCCCAGGTGGATAGTCTCAAAAGTAGATAAGCATAGCCATATCAAGAAGCAGCACGATGTACTGATGAAAAGTTGACGAATGTAAAGCCCATTAGCCACAAAGTGAAGAATTTAGACTGATTAGATCCAAAAAAACCAAAGGATACCATAACTGTGCATGCTCCAAAGACAAAGTTGAAAAGTTCAGATGCGAGGAAGACCTCGAGCCTTCATCAAAGAACACCCCTAAGACCAGCTTAAGACCAGGGGAAGTGCGGTCGCAGTGCAGAACAACAATTTATGACCAGGACATGGCCTTATGTAAATTAATTCTGACATGTATATGATGATGTTAGAATGACATAGCAATACTGACTGTAAACCACAACACTTGACAAAGGCCGGGTGAGTTAGGCAGAAAGATCCCACTCACCTCCACCGCTGTAATAAACAAATACCTGCTTTATAGACATAAATCTGTGGAGTTTCATTTCTAGCCTATCGTTTCAGGCATCAGAGAAAGGTGCATATTGTTGGTACTAGGAACTGAACGCTATCTGCTCAGGAGTGTCACTTAAACACAGTTACGTCTTACAGAGCATTCAGTTGCAGAGGGAAGTCTTCTGTCCACACTGATGAGCAGCTAGGATCAACAGCATTGACTCTATAAGCAGTAAGAGGCACACAGTCTCTGCCCTGTATAGCACAAGCCTTAAGCATAGCTTGTGCATCTGAGAGGGACCAATTTGATTTTTATATATGCCTCAACTTGTGTTAAACATGAGGTGAAAAATCACTTCAGGGGCTGTACACGTGCTGTGAGCCCTGTCCTGGGGAGACTTCGCCTGACAGCCAGTCAGGGCAGAGAAAACTTCCACAAGTGGGCCGCAAGCCCTCCTTGTCGGTGGGGAAATGCCCAGATCCCCGGGAAAAAAAAGCCCGGGAAATCAGGCTCTGGGAGGAGCCTTAGCACATAAAAGCAGTTAACTGTAACACAACGTATGCTATTTTTCTTTCAGTTTCTAGAAGGCTTGTGCCCTCACCCCCCGGCCTTTTTCTCCCTGCGGTCCTGCTTCTTTCCTGACTGCTTTCCCTGTCCGCACCTGTCCATCTGCCCTGCTTTGCCGCTTCCCCGAGGCAGGTTGACACCACGGCAGCCTAGTGCTCCGATGTTTCCCGATGGAGCAGACGCCACCTGCACCCTGCCTGCGCCCCTACCCTGACAACTTGCAGCTGCTCCACAAGTGTGCCCGTAGGCACAGCAACCAATGGAAGAGACATGCAGCCTGCTGCTGTTTGGAAATCGCAACGAGCCACCACAGGAGCCATGCAGACTCATCGCATCTTGCAGCACACACGCCCTATCTGTGGAGCTGACACCGATGGAGTGCCGCAGGGTACAGCGGTAACAATCTGTGCCGGTGTTCTATTTCTCTCTCCGTCTTTCTTTTCCCCTCTTTGCTCCCTTTTCTGTCCCCCTTTGGTAGGAACACTTACCTTCCTTTATCAATAAACAGCTTTCAGATACAATATTTGCTGCTTTTGTACTTTATTTTCATCTGAGAAATCTATCAAAAAGAATCCTCTTGATACGCAGAAAAGACTCTATAACCAATTTAGTTTATAGAGTAGGTATGTTTATTCAACGTCGGATGCATGGGGGATCGCTCCTCCAAAGGCGTGCGTGCCATCAGTGGCATTCAGCTAGGTATGTATCTGGCTACAAGTTACATATGCATTGGATCGCACAATGTGCCTATACATATTCATTGTCTGTCCCCACTTCATATGGTAATTAGCCCAAAAGTTATTAGCATTCCAATACGCCTGCTCACTGCCACTTAATGATGAAGTAAATCGTCTTCCTCAGATGAACTTTTTACCTTTCTTCCCTGCGCATGCTCTCTAAGTTCCTAGTCTAAGTCCGAAGCCCAGAGCTGGTTTCAGGACTTGAAAACAGGATCTTTGGTCCTGGTTTCCCTTCCTTATCAATGGCCATACATCCTTTCTTTTCTCTTATCAATGGCCATACATCCTTTCTCCTCTGCTTGGCAAGCATAATAAGTGTTGAGCAAGCAATATACATTGTCTAGTAAGCAGCTGCAAAATTTTAACAGGACCACGATTAGCAATTAACCCTTAAGAACTAAACTTCCTGTATCACCCTGACTCCCCTTTTACAGCAGGATGGGGCAGCATCCTATGATATTATGATGAAAGAACTTGAGAATATATATGTATTTCTTCCCATAGCATCCTTTCTCTGGATTTCTCTAAGCATACTGACAAGCTGCTCATACAGTTCTAACCTGCAAAAGGCATTCACTGCACCTGGTGAAGTACCTCAAGTAGCCAGTAAAGCATGGAGGAGACAAGAGTTGTAAATTATCTGCAGAGAGGCTCAGGCTTTATGAATAAACGGCCCAGCCTCCATTAATGCATCTGTGAAGAAGTGTCTTGAAAATTGGGCGTTCAAATTGAAGCTTTGTCAGTCTACCAAGTGAAACATTCCCAAGGAAATAGTTCAGTGTTCATTCCAGGTAAACGTGGACTCATATTTGTCTCTTTCAGCCTTGCGTCTCCCTGGGTTTGATAAGATAGTTCTTGACTTATCCAGTTTCTGGGGTTTTAAAAGCACAGGTTTTGTGGCATTATTTGGGGTAGTTCTGATCCTCCCACAGCAGAAGGACAAAGGAAACTGCTGTCCATCCATCCAGTAAAACCCATCATCCCAAGGTGTTCATACCCAGACAGCCCCGAGGGCCTGACTGCCCACAGCAGCCCTGAATTTAGTAGCCTCCTGCAAAAATTTGAGATAAATGGCTGCCTCTACATGTGCTGATGTGGCAGCTTTAATCCATAATAGCATATCCATAATGCTAGAGCCCCTCAGCAGAGACCCAAGCTGTTACAGCCCAGGCCAGGAATATCAACCTGTCTGACAAAGGAGCAGTGATAACCAACTTCAGCAATAAGAATAAAATTACAGTACTTTAAATGTAAATTGGATTAATAAGTTACTTTGCTGCTTCATTAAAGAGATGAAAAAGTTTTCATGTGTTAGAGAAGCCATTTTTGTGTTACAAATGTCTAAAGGAACAGGTCAGGAATCATCAAAGAACAATACACTCTGCCTTGATTTAAGCCTCCAAGTACTGTCTTTGCAGAAACAGACTATAGTATAAACATGCTGCAGATTAAATAAGCAACAGGGTGAAGTGTTGAAAGGGTTATTCCTTGCTTTAGCATTTCAAGTAGTTTTAGGAAGCAGTCATTTCCTTTTCTGTCTTAATAAAGCTTGTCCTACTTAGATATGCCAAAAGCCATTTGCTACAAGGTGGCAGGACCTGAGCTCTGGCAGAAAGGGCAGCTGAGCCTAGCACACTGGGAGCCTGGGAGAGAGCTGGCAAGGCTCAGTGCTGAGAGGAGGGAAAAGGATCAGAAGAGTAAAGAGGGGGAAAACTGTAAGGAAGGGGCAGGAAGTCAGATGATGAGGGATATTTGTTGTTGTTGTTTTGTTGGTTTACAACCAGCAAAAATCTTCCACAATCTCAGAGACACTGTCCTAGTTTCAAAGACAGGTATTTGCTAAAGAAGGCAGAAGCCTCCTTTAGAATAGGAGAATGTAACCCCCTTCCCTCCGAATTGGCAAAAGCTTGAAATCAAGGGGCTTTCAGGCAATGGTATGAGAAAAGAGGAATAACAGTCCTTTACTAATATATTTTATATATATATATATATAATAGGACAGACAAAACAACAACAATAGTAACCACAACAAATAAGAACACACAAACCCACGGACAGTCTCTTCCCGCTTGTTGGCAATCCCGCCTTGATGATGTCACAGTCACAGCTGGCAGGGGCACTGGTACTCCTGGTGCGCAGGGAGGGGTGCGATGACTCCCCTGAGAGGGGAAGAAAGGGGCTCAGGAACCCCGAGTTTCCTTCCCTCGAGACCCTGGAGCAGGCGATGGAGAGTTGGTGGAAAACACGCAGCTTTGATGGAGTCCCGGTCACAGCCAGTCGGGGAGCAAGGATAGAAGCACCCAGTTGGAGACAGGAGCCTGCAGTGATGGCCGATCCTCCCTAGAGCTCCAGCAGCTTCTGTCTCTCTCCTCTGGATGTCCAGCAGCGAAGAAGAGTACCCTCCAGCTCTGCTTGGCTCTCTTTTAACTTGTCCCCAGTCCCAGTAGCCCTGCCCCTCTCCGAGGGGAAACAATCCCAGCTATCAGAGAGTCCAGATAAGGGCTAGCCAGCCGCACCCATCTTCAGTCACCTCTTTGTCTCATCTTAATCACCCCCATTATTGCTTTCCAGTAACTAATCACTCGCCCATTATTGCTTTCCAGTAACTAATCACTGACCCATTATACTCTCCAGCAAGCAGAATGGGGAAAAAATTCCAACACAGAGAGCTAAAAAAAAAGAAAAGTATTCCAACCCCTGACAGACACCAAATCTCTGAATCCTCTAATTGTTTTGAACAAGCAGCTCCAACAGCCCTCTAGAAAACAGTCACACCTTGCCCAACCATCTCCTCCCCCATGGGTGACAATGTCCTGGTGCTACTAGTCCCTGCATTAATTCTGTGACCTTAGGACCACAGCTGGGATTCACTGTGATACTTTTTGTTGTTTTATTTAGAAATCTTATGAACTAATGTTAAAAGACAATGTTCTTCCAAACAAATACAAAGGATGTAAAGAACTGAAATTGTATGTCCAACCTTGCCACATTATTATGTGTGTTTTACTGCTCTCTTTCATTATTGAGCTTGTTTACAAAGGATCCTTACCAAAGTCAAGAGTAGTGCAGGGAGCTTTCGGGTCTTTTTTCCTCCCAGAGGTTGGCATTAAATAATAGGCAAGGCAAGTGATTGTATAAACTATAATACAGTTAGACTGTCAGATGCAGAGTTAACATTTAAAGAGGGCAAGCCAGCATCAAGTCCCCACTTAGATGAAAATAAAAGAGGCAACCAGTCCTAGGAGCTGCAACCACTCCTAGTAGCTGGAAAACTTGAACAATGCCTAATGATGTGAAGATAACACTGTGAGCCCCAACACATCTACTTGCCTGTTTAGACAGTTAATAAAGCTGAACACCAGCCTGGCAGTGTCTTTGCAGTCTGCCAAGTCTAAACTGATGAGACCCCTACACACTGCAGCCTACTAAGAGTTTGCTAGGGATTACTCCTAAGGTGGGCACAATGGCTAAACCAAACTGTTGGCAGCTGATGGCCACTTGTTTTCCTGGTGAATAGCTCAACAGATGGCTGAGCTCTCCTGCAGCAGCCTGGCTTTGGGTAATGGCTGGGTGGGCTTTTCCTAGTTTGATGTTAAACCTTCCCCTACTTCTTAATATCTAACATGAAATGCTAAAACTGTGTTTTCATTTAGGGTTGCTCTGCTGTTCTTACAGCTGCATTTGAAGTTAATGCAAATTACACTTTGAACATGTGAGACACTGTGTAATGCTAAGAACACTTGACAACAATCCGGCACTTCATATTTGCCAGACACTTCAACAGCTTCAGCCCAAGCCTCTTAGTTCTCCTGCTGCAGACAGGATAACATGCCTAGTGCCATCACTGCTGCAAAAATATGTTAATTAATGTGCAAGGAAGCTGGGTGCCATGGAGAGGGAAGTGCAGAAGCTCTCACCACTGTCACCCTTGTATGCAGTAGAGGGTAGGAAATAAAATAAGCAAGGCCTGAGGCTGTATGTGGAATGATCAGGGCAGAAGGCAGCACCGTAATCATAGAGCAAGGTATGGGCCCTCTGAAAGAAGAGTATGTGGTTATGCAGAGGAGAAGAGCTTGTGCACAGAGCTAGGCACAATACAGCTGGAGGGGGATTTCTTATATTTGGAGAACTTGTAACTTTAGCATTTTTACTGTGCAATTTTGGCCAAAAGGTGTGCTTTTAGTCTGAATGCTGCTTCCTCATATTCCAATGAGTGCTCACCAGATTACCATGTTTAAAGGTCCTGTTGATCTGCACTTTGTGTGTGTAGGTCACAGCATGCCCTTTTCCTTGCTTTCTGTTGTATTCCCTGAACTCTTGTTATCTTTCAGTTAAAAGGGTACCTACTACATGTTGCAGCTCCAGCCTCACAGCCTTCTCCCCTTTCTGACTACTAGGTATCTCCATAGCTTAAGCACATCACCTTTGATAACTCCAACACTATGTATGTGCTGATTACGAATTAGTCTCTTCGGGGACTCACAATTAGTCAAACAAAACAGGTACTTTGCATAGGGGTTCCTATTGTGTTAAATATTTACTCTTTCCTTTTCAGAGGGTTGAGATCAGAATTGTTTTAAGTATATGGGCTTTAAACAACAAATCTTCTCTTCTAAACAGCAAAACTGACTGTTCTTTAGTTAAATTAACCACCTTTGATACAGAGACAAGCCCTTCTGTTCTGCTTAAACTTTCTGTAAAAATCAAATCCTTCCCAAAGCTCTCGAGATTAATATATTCTCATGTCAATTAGGTCAAATACTAACCTCATTATTTTACTGTTCAAAGATTTCCAAACTTTCTTTCTGCAGACACATCTAATTTTGTTTTGTTAAGTTGTAGCTGTCCTGTTTTCCTGATGGGATGCTGTCCCTGATTTCAACTGTACTGCCTGGCAGCATGTGGCTGACTTAACATAGACTTTCTGAGACCTTCAGGTGGGAAGGGACCCCCAGAGGTCCCTACTACACCCTGCTGCTCACAGCAGGGGCAGCTCTGAGGTCAGGTCAGGCTGCTTGGGGCTTTAATGGGTTGGTTTTTAAATGCCCCCAAGGATGGAGACTGCAGAACCTCTCTGGACAATCTGCTGCACTGCTTGGCTGTTCTCAAAGGGAGCAAATTTCTCCACGTCATGTCTTATGTCACATTTTCAGTCATGACCACTGTCTTTTGTCCTTCCTAGGGAGCACTGTGAAGAGCCTGTTTTCATGGTAGCACTGTTGTAAATGCTGGTGGTCCGCTGCTGGGTCCCCCTGAAGCTGTATTTTCTCTGGGCTGAAGAAGCCTCATTCCATCAGTCTCACCTCATAGAGATCCGACTGTCTAGGTCACCTCCAGTGGGATGGAGACATCTCCTGTGCTCCCAAGACAGCTGTCTGGAAGACCTAGAAACACTCTGCCTTTCCTTTAAGGTGATCTTTGCATATTGTCGAGCTATGGTGGAGAGGAAGGTCCCTGCAGTACACTGAGACATAGTGGTGACAAAGCAACATCCTTGTATGCTCTGGGTAAGTGTTGCGGTGTGCTC
>VYZT01007699.1:60242-73512 GCA_013400735.1 Pomatostomus ruficeps | reverse complement strand
AGCAATTTTCTGAACTTACATTTTCATGTGCTCATTAACAGCTGCTTCATTGTATTTACATTTGCAAACACTTTTTTTCTAATTACTCAACTTAGTGCTCTGTAAACGAAGAAAAATAGCATATACATTTCACACCTGATTTTGTATCTAGGTTCATCTTTTGATGAATTAAAATAGAGGCATTTTACTTAACAACTGCTATTGATTTAATTGAATTTGCCTGTACTTAAAAAGGAGGGAAATTCTGAAATTTTTCCTTTTGGAAAGCTAAACCCTTACACAATATTAAACTTGATCATGTCATGCTACAAATGCATGGCTCATTATGCACTGTAACAAATTTCTTTTGATAACAGCAAAAATAAATATATTAGAATTTTTTTATATGTCCACTTTTTATTCATTCTTATATACAAGATTTTGAGATTCGAACAATCTAAAATTCTGAAGGAAAAGAAAATTTCTCAGAGGCCTTAATTTTTGGGTTCAGTTTCCAGAGGCAGATTAAAAAGTACATATGCACATTGTGATGAAATGGGTAATTTGTACAATGTGGTAGTTTAAGCAAAGTATTAATTTTCAACTATGATATGCTAAAAATAAAAGCAGATCTTATTTTTGCAGTTGGTCTATTACAAACTACCTCTTTCTAAACTAAAGTAAAACCCATAGCTGAAACCCAATCATTATCTCGTATTTAAATCCATTCACCGCTTTCAAAGAATTTTGACTTTTTTTGGTTTCCTACCATGAGTCAAAAGATGTTTTTTTTATAAACATTTACTAACAGTAGGTAAAAAATACTTACATTTCAACTGTCTCATAAAATCGTAGCTATCAACAATAATTGGTGATTATATGCTGCTTAGTGAAATATTTGTTGTTTTGTTTATTGAATATGCCTGCTATAGTATAAATAAATAAACCTGAAATAATTATAATTGATAAAGACTTGTAAATACATTTCATCTCAGACATCTTGTTCTTTTGGTTATTGTATTTTCTACACTACTGGTGTGAGTTTTTAATTTGAATAAATGGAGGATTCCACAGCAGGTCTTGACATTGCTGCCAATGTTAACACTGAGCTTCATAATGTGAGAGATAATTCAGGTCAGAGATGTCGCCTGTTTTTTTCCTCTGGTCACGTAATTCAGTGGTGTGGTAGTGGGTAAATTATCTGTATTCAGTATGTGGAAAGCTGCAGTACAGACTGATGAAGAGTTACATTTATAAAAACTCACTGAAATAGCTCAGTAAGCCTAATTTAGGGGTTATTCAAATAAGCTAGTGATAGCTTTAGTTGGACTACCCAGTGTCATTTCACCTTGGACCATTTTTCTGTCTGTCAATCAGTCCATGAATTTCACCTTTTGGGCTTGTAATTACACTTGGTAGTATTTTAAAAATTACCAACTTCATTACCATTTTTTTTCAGGTTATAGTGTGTCTTACACATTCTTCTGAATCAAAAATAGGCATCAGTTTTAAGGAACAGTTTTGTCATTTTGTTCATGAATATTGTAACTCTTTACATGCATATGTTTTTGGTTTGTTTATTAATTGCTCAAAAATAGTCTCCAGGGAAAACTTCTGACATGCTTCCATTGGAGGGTGATTCATTACATGTCAAACAAATCAGGCAGTTAAAAAAAATGAATGGAGAACAACAAAATTTTTTTTACTTCCTGAAGCTTACCTGGTATTTGAAGGTCTGATTACTTAGTAGTGCTTGATCCATCTGTGTCTGTTGAAACACAACCATACTTTCTAATCCATCTTATTTTTTAAAAAAATTGTGATTTAATGCATTTTTTTGGCCAGAAGAAGACAAAGATTCTGTATTCAACAGCAAAGCATCATTAGGATCAAAGTAGGAAGACAAGATTCTCTCAAATGTTTTAATCAAATGTTTGTTTTCTGTTTTAATTTATTTCAGAAAACTTGACCCCAATCCTCTTCATGCAAGTTTTCATTGCTAGTTGCGTCTATTTAACCTTCCGCAGACTGTTGCTTCCTTTCTTTTAAGTTCTGAAATCAAGCTCTTTGTTCCATAACTTCCTATTAGTTCTCCAGGTCTACAAAAAGCAGGTTAATTCAGATTCACATGTTGTGACACTGCTGTGTCACTGAAATTTCTGCAGTTTTCTGTATGTTTACCTCCCTCACATTATGTGTGTAATTTTCTTAAAGTCTTAGCTTTAAAAGAGATGGATCTTATTCACAAGTACAAATCTGATTTTTGAGTTCTGACAGTTGTAACTCTAAAATTGGTCTACTTTTGACTGTTAAAAGATTTTTTTTTTTTACAAAAGTCTTCAAAACACATTGTATTATAAATAGAACAACCTTCCCTTCACTGGGATTCAGTTTAGATAATTTACAGTTATTCAGTAGGTCCCTGTTTTGCGATTATTTTTAAACCTTAAACTGCATCATTTATATGTTGTTGTTCTTAAAATAATGTCACTATTGAACTTCAAGAGCTGTCCACAAGTTGTGATCCAATGGTAATTTCTGTAATAATGTTTGCCAGGGACTTGCAGGAGCTGGAAGTAATCACTGCTAAAGCAGTTTGAGTCTCCACATGTGTCCTCATTTAGGTATTCACTTATGCTGTCATAATTACTTGAATGTCACGTTTAAACGTTTCATCTTTTTCAATGCCTTAAGAAAGCGGAGTGATTATGGTGGCAACACCAGTGATCTGCAGGGAGGGATTGCTACGTTTTGTATATATGTATATGCACACAAGTGGATCAGAAATTGAGCAGCAAAACACCCAAAATTATCCTTTTTGTCAGCTGGGTGCTGGTAAAGTTTCCTGAGATTGCCGCTGTGTTTTGGGGGCTGCATTTCAAGACTGGAAATTAATAATTTGTGAGAGTCCAACAGAAGTAGAAGGGGATGAGCAAAAGACAAGAAACCATCTCTCATTCAGAGAATTTGCTGGAATTGGAATAGCTTAAGGAAACCATACTAGAGAGTGTTTGACATGGATCTCCAAGCCTAGAGATCCATGTGCAAAAACGTGTATCAGTTCTTCTGCAGCTTTAGTGTTGCATATAAACAATAGTGAAGCTGAGAGAGTTAATTAAGGCTAAGAGGGAAAGAGAGAAATGTCAATAAGTCTTTATGAATAGGAACCTGGGAAGCAAAAAATATTTATTAGCAAAAGCAGCCTGCAGTGCTACAGATCTGAGGTTACCTGAGAAGGATCACCCTGGGATTCAGTTCCATCACAGAGCAGACTTCTGTCTTCCTGCTGCCCCTTGCAGTCCTGCTGAGCTGCTCACTCATCTTATGAATCTACATCCTCACTCTTCAGAAAGTGAACAGTTTTCTACTGGCTGTCTCAGTTTCAGAGCTGTTTAGAGCCAGGTCTGACAGTTTAAAGGGCAGTATCATGAAATTGGGAAGAACAGGTGATTATAGGGCCTAACGCCTCTCTGAAGATGTGGTTCACTCCAGCTAAACCCGTTAGTGACAGTTTGCCACGGAATTTGCACTAGCATGACATCCTGGAGAGCCAGTCCAGGAAGGCATTCACTTCTCTATCAGGTCTGGTGCCACTGGCTGAGGTCCTGCCCAGGCTCCCTGGACTATAGGATGTGCCAGTGCTTTTAAGAAAGGAGCAGCAGGAGGCCCAGCAATACCATTGCTGATGGCTGCAGCTGGCTGGTGTAGCACTTAAGGTCTTCATGAAAGCAGCGGGCCTTGGGACAAGAGAGCATGGCTTTTTCATTTTTCCCCATAGTGGATAGGGATTTCCTGGTGTTTGCGTGCTCCCTTGTCTTGGAGAGCCCACCACAACCGTAACCTGTGATGCAGTTGCCAGTGCTTGTGTTAGACTGGGCAGGGCTGCAGGACTATGGACTCCAAACTTTGACTGATTTCTTGTGCTCTGGAAGAGTAATATCTCACTGGTGTGTAGAACTGAACTCACAGTGAACCTGATACTCTGTTGGTCCAACAGTTTTTTGAATGGGGTCAGAGGAGTCATGTCTTTGGCTTGAGAATTTACAGGGATAAGTGGAAATCAGTGTAAAGTTTAAGTGGAAATAGCTGGAGTTCAAGCCATAGCAAGAGCATGGGCATGCTCAGGCTTGTGCCTGGGGTATAGACTCTTGCCAGGCTTCGTAAATGTTTTAAATTGTGAGTAATCAATCTCAGACTTCCACATAATGCAGTAAGTTGATAGACTCGCTTTTTTGAATAAATGGAAGTGGAAGTACTAATTTTGTTAACTGTGTTTTCAATTGGGTCATTAAAAGTAGTTCAGTTACCATATGTACCATAGTGCTGAAACCCTGAAGCTATTGAAAGGGAAGCCTGAAAGATGTAGTTTTATGTTTGCTAGGAAAACTCCATGCTATTAATGTAGGGCTGGCGAGAGAGGAATATCTGTTCATCAATATTTCATCCAGACAAATTTATCATAATGTTTTCAGAAGCACCCATCCTTAAATATATTCCCCAAGCTCAACTGAAGCGCCTTTGTGCTGTATCCTTAATCTAGCATCCTGCAACCCCTGGAGTATAGGAGTAAGAAGATGTTTACATAGTATATTAGCTCCAAATGTTGATTTCTTTATTTTTTTGACAGCTATTCAGTCAACTGTTACTAGATCTTCTGGGACAAGATGAATATTTTTCTTCTAGACTGGAGGAAGGAAGGAAGAAAGAGAAGCAATCACTGATAATGTAGTTCTGCACTACTTATGGCACTCCCACAGCAAGGTGCTAACTGGAGTGGTTTCAGCTTCCTGTGTAGTGTTGAATTTGGTTATTCTGGAGCCACCGTGCAGGTCAGTGGGCATGGTCAGAGGGCTCCAGCTGCACCAGCTTGTCCTGCAGCACCCTGATCTTCAGAGGTGGCATGAATGAGCACAGGGATGCAAGAACCCACTGACTTCCCTTTCAGTGCAGCTTGCCCCTGCAGCAGCACGTTGATTATGACAAAATACACCGCATTGCTGTTGTGAGAGGAAAAATGAAGGTGAAACGAGCTGGCACTCGGCTTCCCCCACTGTCTGTGGGGTCTGAGTGCCAGTGGTAGCACACACAGTTGCTTCGCGCTGGTGTCATCTCTTTTGGACATCTGCTTGAGGTGTGGGATAGTGACACGATGGTTCTTTCTGAGGAATGCAAACATTTACACACCACACTGAAAAGTGAGGTACTTAAAACCCCCACCATTTACACACCACCAGGCAAAGATAAAAACCCAAACAAACATGCACAGTATTGTTTTAAAAAGATAAAGTATCAGAATGCAGGATTCTGATACTCTTAGGATAGTGCAGTTGAATTTCGGAGCATTTCTCTTCACCTTAAAATGGTGCACAAGTCTAAATTAGCTTCTGCAAACAGAAATAGCCCATGCGTGGGTTGTAGGTGCTATGACCAAACCATGATGTACATGAAAATATTCATTTTACTCTTCCTGCATGTTTATCACTCAAACCAATTCATAGCATTTGAAAAAAATACAGGAGTAGTTCTCCTTGGTGATTAGGTACTTGTTGAAGATAAAATGCTTTAATATCTTTTACGCCTCTGAAGGGAGTGATGAATTGATGATACATTAATATTGGGGAGTTTTTTGTTTTCATTGCTATCGTATGTTGTAAATGTAACTGTAATGTCACTCAGTGTTTTAAGGATTGTTCTGGAATTTCTGTTTTACCTTTCTGTACCTGCACTCTTTTTTTTTTTTTTTATCACAGCATAATTTAACAGTGAGGCTCTTGAATTTAATTGTCAGAAAACCTGTTTTCTGACCTCATACTTCCACTGAAGTCCTGTATGATCTCACCTTGGTCATTTTTCCTTTCTCAACCCTGGTTTCCATATTTGCCATTTATTGGACTGCTTTGAATTCTCTGAATGTCCAGAATTACTCTTTATTAGGAAAAGGTACCAACCTTTTTTGTTGATATTTGCATCAAATATTTCTATTTGCCTTACTGCAATACTACCAGTTGAGCAGAGGTGACAAGTGTGCTGGCTTTGTGTCAGCATTTCAAAGTAAAAATGAGTCTTCATGATGCAAAATTTATTCAGCTTGTTATTAAGAGTTTAAATGGGGAATTTTAAAACCCTTTTCCGTCTTTAACTTACTTGAAAAGTAGTGCAGTGAGATTTGCAGTGGATCATAAATTTTCAACAATCCAGGAATGGAAGGATCAAGATTATTCTTTTTTTTTCTTCCATTTCAACTGGAATACTTACCAGACTCACATGCTTTAACCCAAGAAGTTTTTGGTGGGTACTTTTTCTGCTGTTTGTTATTGGTTTGTTTTTCAGGGGGAGAGGGGCTGCAGTTTGGCTCTGATATTCTACACTCTAGTTTATTTACTGCCTCAGAGGTAAAATACTTGTATTTTTATAAATCTGGAGAATTTTAATCCGAAAATACATTTTATGGTACTGAGATTAATACTGATCTCTAAGACATAATTCATCTGTTATTACAGAAAAATGACAGAAGGTTTCTAAAAATAGAACTTAGTCTGATGAAGATTATTGCCTGTGTGGGTTTGGATGCTTAATTTTGAAACTGTTGATTACTAAATAAGGTTTTTCATTGCAAAACAAACAAACAAACAGAAAATCCCTGCAAATTTTTCTCCTGTCAGTGCATGTGCAGAAATAACCTTTGCACTCTTCTCCCAGAAGCTCGCTTGATATCTGTGGCAGCCATCCCTTGATTTAGCATGAATCGCAGTTAAGGCACACGTGAGGGGTTCTGCAGTGGTGTGTGGAAGAACTGCATTTTCACGTGTGGTCTTTTACTGCAGGTGTATGGGAGCATGCCATGGAGCCAGGGTGCAGCTTGTTCTGCTTTACCATGCCATGATGGGATTCACTTTTGCTGTGGTCAATACTCTTTTGATTAATGAATCACAAAATACGGGCCAGCTGGACAGCAACCTATCCTATGAGCCCTGTGATGTTCCCAAATCCATCATTCGTGATATGTTTCATTTTCCCCATGGGCTGCCATGGCCTCCTATTCCACAGCAAGGCTGAGCTTCTAAATTATCACACTTCCTATGAAAAAGTGAAATACAATTCAAAAATTCGGGATTTCCTTGTAATCAGTGAGTCCTAATGTCTTTTGTTATGGATGATCAGTCAATTGACTTGCACTTTCACATTCTGCTCCTCTGGTGGATTGGATGTGCTGTTTTCTTTCAGTAACATATCAGCAAAATAAACTGGCATGTTAATTAAATACTTTCTGATTGCAGATTGACATAGTTTTGGGTTACTTTGTAGGGGTTTCAGACTAAGTTGAATTTTGCAAGCCATTCTGTGGTGCTATTTTGGGGGTTTTTTTTTTCCTCTTGAAGTGTAGAGGGAACTGTTGTCTCCAAACACAGCCAGCTCAGACTGCACTTTCCTTGACCAGTCTGTGAATACCATTACTTCAGTCAAATGCAAGCACTGTAAACCCTAATGCCTGCACTTCATGTCTTATTATGCACAGGCTTTCAAGACATTATATAGAGAACTGTAGAGAATTTTATCCCAAGGAAAGGATGGTCTGTTGTGACAAACAAGATTATTTATACCTGTGTATTTCAAAAATGTTTTGTAGTTGTACATGTCTTAATGTAAAAGCCAATTTAGTGAGAAGTGTACCATTTGCTTGAAATATTATCTATCAAAATGTGTCTAGTTTCATTCAAGCAAGTGGTGACTCCAAAACTGACCTCTGCTACAGGATTGTTAGGGATAAAGAAAATGTAAAATGCAGTGGGAGGCAGCATTTTACATTTTCCTCATTTGTCCTCATAGTTTTGTGTTGCTTTTTTGAGGATCTCTGCTTTTCCAGTGTGATACAGAGGCCGTGGTGGAGACCATGAGCTGCTTTGTGTAAGCCAGCCTGCAAGCTGCAAGCAAGCCATTTGCTGAGGCAGCAGATTGTGTAAATTGTGAGAGATGCACTGGATGAGAGCTAACACGGATATATCCAAAGCCAGTTTGGGCTGCTTTACACGGCTTCCGTCTCTTTACTCAGGAGTGGAAGACTGAGAAGTATTAATGCTGGTCCTTGGGGTGCCTGATCAAGTCAGAGGTTTCGTTTTTAAATAAATTATAGAAGTAGCCTGTTCCTATGAAAAAAACAGGTGTTTTGGGTTTGTTTTTTAAGAAAAGCATTGCAAACACATCACTGTCTTTTAAGTGTCTCGTTCTGTTGTGAAAGGATATGAGAAAATGTGCCAGCAGGAGAGTAAGCTTCATCTATAAGTGGTACATAAGTAATTTCTGCATCATCTTTACAAAAGTATTAATTCTTATAAAGTATTTTCAGTTATTTTTCCCAGCTAATTTACAGTGTAACTAGGACTGGCTGAAAATACTGACATAAATGTGGTTTTTTTGGTTAATTATGTGGAAGAAATAAGGTAAAATAGTAACAGTTAACCAGCAGTATAACATTTATTTTGCAGAAAAACTGATATATTTCATGTCTGTCTTCAAGTTTGTACATCTGAAAATGCATTCTGAATTTATGCCAGGATATTGCGTCATTAATGTTTAATAGAGAAATAAATCTAGGTATCATCAGCATAACAATGCTATAATCTTTGGATCTGAGTAATGTGTCTCATGTGGGTGGGCATCAATGACAAGGAAGATTGGATAAAATATGCAACTTTATGTAAGGCACTGTGGGGGATTGCTGAAGATCTCCATGCTAGTCCTGAGTCACAGCATAGTAATGTTTATGTATAAAAACCCTATAAAATCAGAGTTACGCCATAAAAGAGACAGCGATATTAACCTAAAAGGAAAGAAATCTTTGCTTTAGGACACACACACACACACAAAGAAAAAGCTACAATGAGAACCCCACTATAAAGAGAAAACTTTATCTTGGAATTATTTTCTGTGCTACGGTAATTTGTTTACTTAGATTCAGTAGCTTGTATTCCATAAAGGACAAAACCAAGCACTTAGCTGATTTCCCGTGTGAAAAGACAGCAATTTTGATTCATGGTTGTTTATATTAAATCTGTAGATTGTATGGAGATTTATAGAGAGCCTGTCCATATATCAGAGCAGTTCATTTTATCCTCAGAAAGAAATAACACTGCAGTTGTATCAGTAGCACAACGTAAGCAGCAGCAAGTTTTTCTTAAAGCTTCATTAGCTGATGATAGCGGTACAAATTTTTGGTGGAGACAGGAATTTGAGGGCCAAACTACTGCTCTCCACTGGCTGTTTGTCTTTGACTATACCCTGTGTGTCTTGAGATGCCCCCATAGACTGATAATCAAAAGTCAGTCTGTCTGAATCTGTTAGAGGTGAAGTTAGAGGAGAGCAGCCAATGTTTCTTCTAAATGTGGGGGTTTTTGTCCTTCAGGCAGCTTGTGAAATACAACCAAATTTTGAAGGGCAGCTTGTCAATATATTCCAAGCTACAAACAAAGGAGCAGTCTGCTAAAGAACTTCAATCTACTTTCAAGTTTTTGGAATTACTGTTGCAGATTTTGCAGTTTTTAATATTTAGGAGAGGGGTGGTTAGCTATTGTTTCTGTTTTCAATCTTAGATCTTTCAGTGCATTTTTAGTGCTCTTTTGCATTTATATAGAAACATAAATCTAATGCCTTTTATATACATAAAGTTTAGCTTATCTCCCTTAGAGGTGCTAAGTAGCATTTTTTTATTCTCAATTTGGCAATTCTTATTAACATAGGCCCACTTTTTCTTTTCACCTGTCTAGCACTTAACAATCTTCCCACATATTGCATCATTTGCAGATTTAATTAATGGCTTCTTCATGTAATGACTATTAGCAGAAGTCTGGTGAAGCTTTAACACTCATCCAGCCGCTAGTGGAGTAGGCTGTGTTCCATCTACACTGGGTGAAATTCTGTTGCCATCAGTTTTACTTATTAGTTGGCACTGGTTGTGATTCATCTGGTGATGCATTAAAGCCAAATGAATCCAATCTTGTTGTTAAACTTCCTGATGTGATTTACCAGTCACATTGTGTTGCTTTATTAAATGTAATAAAATGTCTCAGATCAAGATCATGAGTAGTTCCACAGAATTTTTGCATTGTTTTAAATGACTTGTAAAAATCAAACGTTTTGCAAGCATCAAGCTGGACAGAAAGCAAATACAAAAATCCGGTTTTTGTATTTGCTTTCTGTCAGCAAGTCTTCCAACAAAGTCTGAGGTCCAATGATCCTGGTCATTGCCTTAGAAGTATTTGAAGTGCACAATTTTCCAGACTGTTGTTGTTATCTTAGTACTGATAATCCAAGTATGTACATAAGAAAATACAGGAAAATGGAGACTCTCACTGAAATGCTTTTTTTCTTTTGTAAGTATTGTGCGTTGGTGCAGCCTAAGCAGGTTTCTAGAATTTGGAGGACCGTTTTTTCTCCTCTGAATAAAAGAAATCTGATTCAAACAAATAAGTAACATTGATCCCACATCTGTCTAGATCCTCAGTTTAGTTGTTCCTAAAATATTTTCTCTTCTCTGTTCCTTTAACAGCTGCAGCCTTCTAAATTAGAAACAGCAGTATTTCTCTGTCTAGCAGATATGTTAAATGCTTGCTTTTTCTCTAAGAAAATGATTATTCAGTTATGCATGTATGAAAACTTAGATGAGTTGAGGGTATTTGTGTATGCTTGCTCATTAAGCCCGTAAAAGGCCCAGAGAGGTAGGTGAGGTCTCTGAGAAACAGAGGCTGTAATTCAGTAACATATTTAATATATTTAGAACCTGTTTTCATTGTGTAGAAATGTAAGCTATGCAGAAGTGCACACACTCTGGAGTTTTGTTGAGTTGGAATGGAAGCACTAAACTATCCATCCTCAGGCAGGAATAGAAATTTATAGCGGAGCCAGAAGTGAAGCCATAATACTTTAGAATGTTATCTTGGCTCTTGAGAGATAACCATCAACCCTCCCATTTACTTTATTTATGGTTAACCACAATGTACTATCCAAAGAAATGAAAATATGTACTTTTTAATTTTTTTTCAGTCACTGTGTCTTTTTACCTTCCACTTGCATACTGTGAACTTAACTCCCCAAAACATAGATTATGAACTATCTAGCTTTAACTCTATCATGCTTATATATCTGCATCAGTAGTAGATTATTTGGGATTTGCCGGGGAAGAAATTCCATTAACTATATGTACTTTTCATACTGTGTGTATTGTCTGCAATATATTGAAATGGTTGTAGTTGCTTAAACACTCACACTAAAACCACTGTGTCCTTCTGGCCTTACAGTCCATAAGCCTAAAATATTGCTAGCATGATAGCCTGGGATTACAGGGCTTCAGATTCTATAGCTGACTTTTAAAAAGTTCAAGTAGTTGTAAAAAGAAAACCAACAAAAACCAACCAGCAGCAAATATACTGACTGGTCAACATTTTTTATTTTGCCTCGGTTATACCCGACTTTGTAAGAATTTAAAACTTTGTAAGTACTTTCTGAGTTAATACCTATCATAAAGTTCCAAAGGCTATTAAACAGATTTAAACTCCCCTATTTGAAGTGAGAAGCCGTGTTTTTGCACACCATTAGCTGGAAGGTATGTGTAATAAAAGGAATAGTTTATTGGGCAATAATGATGGAAGTGGAAGGCAATTATTCTAGTTTCCTGGAGGAAATGTTCAAGCTTGTGTTTGGCTTGTAGCCGGAGCCCAGCTCGAGTGAACCTGATCTCAGAGCAGCGTCCCTTCCCTGTGCTGTTGATGTTCCTGCAATTTCCTTGTCACATTTTTTTCGTGGGTAGGTTTGTCACCACAATATTTCCTAAAAAACCCCACAGATGTAGGAATTAGTGCAATTCTTGACATCCCTTTAGTGCACTGGTAAGTGTCCAGGGGTATGGGGTTACACTGCAGTCTTTTAGTGCAGTGGACCCCACCAGTGCTCTCTTTTATAATAAAAATCCCTGTAATTGCATTTTCACATGTGTCTTTTTAACCTGCTGTGAAACGTGCTGACAGTGATGCATCAAGCACAAGGACTCATGAAAGTAACATTTCTTCAGCACGGTTTTGGAAAATGGTCTTTATTTCATTATGTTTTGTCCCATTTCATGAATAGATTCCAAAGAAAAGGGCAGAATAGAATACAAGCAAACCTCTAGAGAAGGATTTGAAATTAACAGAAAGGGTTGGGGGTTTTTTTGCTTGGTTTTTTGTGGGGTTTTTTGTTGGGAAGAAAAAAAATTGTTCTTTTTCTATTTGCATTTGAGCTGCAAATTTTTTAGCAACTACTAATAGTTTGTCAAAAATTTACGACACACAGGCAAGGCTTATAAATTTTATTTATTTATTTAGTTAGTTATTTTATTTGCGCTGCAGAAACCACATTTGGTACTGCAATAGTATAAAATCTTCTCCTTTTTTGGTTTTCTTTATGCATGTAATAGTTCTCTGATTATTTATATGTGCACAGCAAATGGATGCAGAAGGCACCAGTCCTGGTGAATATAATGGGGATTGTCTCCCAAAAGATCTGATACTGAAATTACCTACTTTGGAAAGATGAGAGTTTGGTCTAGGAGGAATGAATTTAAAGTAGCACTGCCAATCATTTAATCATCCAACAGTCTTTAATACACATTTTAATGTGTTAGAAACCATTATCAACTTAAGCAATAGGAAGATCAAGATGCAGGCATGTAGTAACTCAGGGCAAGGCTTTCTTTACAGTTTTTCTGGAACAGAAAAATTTGAAATGCAGTATTTATAAAAGCAGGAAGACTTAATTACTTGAATCGTAGACCTTGGAATGAAAGAAATGATCAGATGATTAATATGTTTTTCAGGAAGAAAAACAGTAACAAAAACATTTTTTTTTGCATGACTCAGTTTAATATGAAATTTATTGATGAGTGAGATGAAAATAATTATTTATTCTTTATATTTCATTTCTGCAGCTGCTTTTTTTTTTTCCCCCAGGTCAGATAATGCTGACAGATAAACACTTGTTGTGGTTTTAGTAGTGGGGAGGGGGCCATAAAGATGGCTCCTGTGAGAAGTTTCTGGAATTCTTCACCATTTCCAGCAGAGCCAATCTCTGATGGCTCTGAAGATGCTGGACATGCCACTGGCCCTGTCTGGGCCAATTAGAAAGGTTGGTTACGCCTCTGTGATGACAGATTTAAGGAAAAATCAAAACAAAATGTACACGCAGCTGCTTTTAGTTAGAGAAGGAGGAGGATGTGAGAACATGTGAGGGAAAACAACATGGAGACACCAAGGTCAGTGGAGAA
>VYZT01007699.1:8635-60164 GCA_013400735.1 Pomatostomus ruficeps | reverse complement strand
GAAGTTCACAGAGAACTGCCTCTCATGGGAGGGACCCCAAGGCAAATGCAGAGGAAAAAAACTCCTCTCCGTAAGAAGGGGAAGAAGATCTTGGAAATAGACTGACCTGAAAACCCCAAACCCTGCCCCCCCTTGCACTGTTAGTGGGAGGGAGGGAGTGGTGGGGAGTGAAAAGAAGAGCATCTTTTCTAGTGCTCCTTTTTACCTCACTATACATACTGCAATGTTGTTATAATTTAATGTGGTTGCTGGGTGGCAGGATGTTTTTAAATTTTATGTTTGAGCTGTAAACATATAGGTCAAACATAAAGTAATGTACAAGCAGTGGCGATGGAGAAGGACTGAATTTTCCAATCATGAGCATGGGAGTGATAATTAAAACCCCGAACAGGGAAAGAACTGAAGAGCAGGAGGTCACAAATAAATCTGCATGACTCTGTTACAGGCAGCAATGCAGCCAGCCTCTGACAGCCTCCATCCTATCTGCAGGGCAAGGACAAGGACAGAAGGGTATGAGGAACCATAAAACTGTCCTTCCCTGGAAGGGATGTGAAGGAGGTTTCTATTTTTTTTAAATTATGCGAGACTTTCCAATGAGATTTTTTTACCCTCTCATTCTTGCTCAGGTTTGGTCTGTCTGTCCCCTGGTGCCATCTTGTTTCTTTGAAGGGGGTATGTGGGTGTATAGGTGCACACGTGTGCATCTGAGTGTTCCCTGTATCACAAATACTGTGTGTTTGTAAAGGGCTGTATCCCTCAAAGTTGAAAATTATAGCTTAGAAGATAAATTAAGCAGTGATTTCATTTCGAACCTGTTTCAAAATAAATTGGCATGGAGTAGTCGTGAGCTTAGCAAACCTTATTTTTATTCTCCAAGCTGTATTACAACACAGAAATAAAAATAAACCTCAGTCTCAAAAAGGGAACATTTCACGGCCCGGTGCTTGTCAGCCCTGTTCTGCTTGGAGACGGCAGCATAAACTGTTGTGTAAACATCATTTTGCAAAGGACACTGTACTTCTGCATCTTATTTATCCCCATTTGAGGGCTATACACAATCGGTGTGATCCCATTAGCTGAATGTTTTTATTAAATAATGCTTTATGAACATTCATTATTAAATAATACTTTATGATGGATTCCATGGCCTGTCATTGGATTGAGTTGACTATCAACATACCTAAGGAAAGGAAGGTTTGCAGCCCAGGTGCTACAGTTCAGGAAAGGATTAAAGCATTAGTTTGAGTGACTGGATGAATCCTTTCCTAATCCTATTCTTAAGCAAGGCAAAGTTGAGGATGTGTTTAACTTAGAAAATTATTTCTTGCATTCATTTGAATTTTTACATTCTCCATTCAAGTACAAGTTGATTATTTTTTCCAGTATTTTACAGATACTTTGTCAATTCTAACAGTTTCTAGGCCTGGGGGAAGAAATCACTTGTAAGAAGTATCTCCTAATTATGTCAAGGAAAACATAGAAGGAATTTCCAAAACTAAGGGTTAGATGAAAGGAAATTTGTGAATATGAAACAAACATTATTACAGATGCTTGAATAGTGGTAGAGATAAAGTAAATTACTTATCCTAGATCAATGACAGATGAAGAGAGTTCTTCTTTTCTAATAAATTCTTATCTTTAGCCTATGGATCTTGTGAGATTCTCTGATTCTCATCCTACAATCAGAATAGTCATTCATAAGCATGTAATCAAACCTTAATCAAAGTTATATACATTTCATTTAATCTGATCGAGAAATCAAGATTCTTTAGAAAAGGAAGATCTGTAATAAATTACTAATGAGGTTGGCAGTGAATCAGATTACTACTTTGAGAACAAAATCCATACTGAGAGCTCTACAAAAACAGCATGAAAAAGAAATATTTAGCTAAGTTACTAAAATTCAAGTAGCTTCAACATTTACTTTGATTTTTTTGATAACATACATTTAACCTTTTCATGAATGATTGTATATAGCATAACTAAATCTTTTCTAACTTTTTTTTTCCCATTAAAAATACAATTTATATTCTGCCAAGATAAATAATTGATTGTGGTACAAGAGAGAAACAATTTGAAATAAAAAATAAAAGATTTTTTAATCCTTCTTTTTTCCCAGAGCCTAACACTGCGGAAGAGGGTAACCCCAGCAGTGTTAACTCAATCTTCATGAGAGCAGATAAATCTCTTGTCAGATCATGTATCTATTCATGAACCATAGATATTTTTACTGTAGAATGCTGCCCTCTTTATATATTTTCTACCCTCTCTCTTCTTTATTTGAAATGAAAATGCTGCTATAACATAACAAAATGCTGTCTCTTGTACCACTGTCCCATAGGAAATTTTGCCACATAAAAATAACAGTGACGTGAAGCAAATGAGAGAAGCACTAGATTAACTTCTAAATGTTAGTCAAAGCCACCTGCTAAAGAAGGACTGATGTATGTGTTGGAGAGAGAATTTTATTACACTTCCTTTTTGAGGCAGTCGTCAATTTTAAGAAATCTCCTTTTTCCTCCCAACTAAATGAGGTCTCACTTGTTGGGAACATACAGTACTTTATATAGATGTCTTTGACCTTGTCTTCAGTTCCTGGAAAAAGAAAATGTAATGCATGGATCTCATAATAATTCTTTAAATATTTTGTGTATCAGTGGATATCTGTTTTAGAAAAGGAGGGCATAGCCGAGGCACCATCATGGGATCTCATATGATTCAAGCTCTTTTTGTGTTTACTGCTGCAATGTGTTCTCTTACAAAGCTGATGATGGTATTGGATTTTACAGGGGGTTTTTAGGCAATTGGCCCCATTAAGACCATGAGGCTAAAGCACACCTGTATTACAAATGCACACGGTGAGTCAGGAATACACAAGTATTCCTGAAAGCTTCATCTCCTGAGTGAAAGGTATTTCATTGAAGTGTTTGTAAAGTAAAATAAGGTACAGTAGTTCACGTATGGATTGATTGAGGATTTTTTTTAATCAGTTCTGACAAAATCCTGGGGTAATAAGGTAGGTTAAATTGTCTGGGGGTTTTTGTCACAGAATCAGTGAAATGAATGCTACCTGACAGAGATGTTCTCAAGAGAGAGCATTGTTCCAGGTACTTCATCAAGGAACTCAGCAGTGGGTTGGGAGCAGTATTTCCTCTGTTTTATCTATTGTGTTTTGGATTAAGGAAATCATGTATGCCAGAGGCACGGGAGAGAGGAGTTTGAAATCCAGCAATGAGTGGAACATTTATTGTGTTAGATGCTAATTGCAATGGCATCAGAGCAAGAAGAGCATTGGAGGGAGCATTAGAGTGGTGTCATGCTGAAATGAGATTTCTTGTGTTGCTGATGCCTCTGAATGTAAGAATGAATTTAGATGATGATTCTGATTTTTGAGGTCTGATTCTTTATTTCCTGTACTGTGTTTTGTTCTTTGCCTTATGCAAACACATTTTAAGATATCTCTTTGCACGTGGGGGAAATGTCACTGAGAGAATGTATAAAACAATGAGAACTAGGGATTCAGATTATTGCTGAAGGATCCATTAATGTGACTCAGGATTTCATTGCACACTTTAAATTAATGACAGATTGTATTGTCCTAGTGCCGAACAAAGGAATATCAATTGGCTACTTTTAAATTGCATTTAACAAATGGAGCTGCTGATGCCTTTCAAAAGATCACAGGAGGGGAGGGTACCTTTCAGATGTGTTTGCAGTTATCCCTAAAGGCCTGGTGAAGGAATTTGTCTTTCAGCATTCCACAAACATCTAAGTAGTTTTCAATATTAAGCTCCATGTTAGTAATCTTTTCTTGATGTTTGTGTGGCTTCTCAGTGGACAATTTCCCTAGAATTAACTTGGAAATGAACCTGTGAAGGTCACTTAGTTGCCTGTGACTTTCAGATCTGAGCAGAACTGGAAAGCTGATTCCTACTGCTCTGCACAGGCTGTCCCTTCCTAGCACCTCAGCCAGTAGGAAAAGGAAGAGGGCAACATACAGTCAAGAGTTTGGGATAAAAGGAGGCTTTGCCCTCTGAAACCTCGAGAGAGAAAACCCTGCAAGCGTGTGACCCGGTGGCCTCCCTTTAGTCAAATTAAGTATCAAGACTCCTCTGTCTCCTTTTTGGACATAAACCTCTGGCATTTGTGGATTTTCCTGGCTACTGGGGACTTGTCCAGGATCCTTCCACTGTCCAGGGCTGGCACGTGGCAAGAGGAGCTGCATGCTTGCCTCACCCAGCTTTTAGGTGACCAGCACTTGAGTGCTGGCCAGCACCGGGTGATTGATTGGGTACCCGAGACTGTCCAGGAGACAGACGAGAGGCAGACCAGGGGTGTCCATGAAGAGTCCACAGGATATGGATGCCCAGAGAGGGTGGTAAGGGAGAATCGAGGAGAGTCTCATCGGTGAGCACAACTTTGGGGAGTAAAACATGGAAGGACACCCAGGGTGGGCAACAAAGGAAAGTGGAAAAAGGGTCTTGACTATAGGGATGTCAATCCCAAAACACCTCTGAAGGGTCCTTTGGGAGAATGTTGAGATGGTTTGCACATTCTCCTAGAGAGGGCAATAAGAGGCACCAAGAAAGGGTCTCGGCAACCCACACCCAGAGGGGGCAATATGGTGTTAGTCTGGGAAAGGACTGTTTGAAGGGGAGTGTGGAGAATTATAGTTAAGGCAAATAGGAGCAGGAGGCTACGTGATAAGAACAGTGAGGACTGGGATTCTGCCTTATCTTCAAAATCTGCAGTCTAATACAGGGCCCAGCTGCAAATCTGTTGTATTACCAGCTTCCAGGAGAGGGAAAACAGGGAGGTTCCTACACGCACACCCCTCCCCGGGCCATTATGGACCTGGGGTGGAGGATTTGGGTTTGTCTGCTTGCTACTCAGGACGTAAGGGGGCTTCTCCATGTGAGGAGTGCTAAGGCCAGGTGCAAGAGTGCAGGACCAGCGGCACGGGCTGGGGGCCTCTGGGGAGGTGCAGGACTGAGCCAAGGCTGTGGGACAGCCAGGGTAAGTGAGTTTGCAAAGAATTTGGCAGCTGTGGGAGGGTTAGAGCCCACAGCAGGAGCAGGGGCTGGAGAGGTGGCCAAGTGGGTCCTTCCAGGAATTGGTTAGAAAGACATCTCAGGAATATAAAAGATAAGAAAGACAGGATGAAGCAAAGGTAAAGGTACAGGCAAGGATAATGGCACATTTTTTACAACCCCTGATGGGAGAAAGTGCAGGGAGCCCCAGGAGCAAAGGGAAGGGGGCAGCCACCAAGACAGTGATTGGGAAGGAATCAATGTGCCCTTTGTAAAAAAGGAACACGAGAAATGGATTGTTAAGGGTATCAGGATCTGCTCTTGTACTGGGGGCTCACCACACTGGAGTCCTTGCTGAACGGAGAAGTGTGTTTCCTAGTAGACACAGGAATTTCTCTGTCTGATTCGAATTTTATTCCAAAGGGGAACAATTGTTCAAATGTCCTTTTGATAAGTGGGAAAGATGAGCAGGTGCATTTTATTCAACCGCTACTGGTGAATGTGTGTGTGTGTGTATGCGAGTTACCACTGTGTGTATTATCTTCAGAGCTGCCTTTGCCCATTCCTTTCAAACTCATTGTAAAGGGTTGGGAGAGGCCAGGAAGAACGAGACGTGAACAGTTAGTTGGCTTGTGTCCATTCAGTTCTTTTATTCATCGCTTTTGGGGGGTTTTTAACTCAGTTTAAGACTCTGTACTGTGTGCAGCAAAATTGAATGGCTGCCATGGGCCAGGTGAGTTCTCTGGCTTGCTCAGATCCTGTTGCTGAGGAGCCAGCTCCTCGAGAAGAAGATGGATAAGGGACCAGGCTGGGAGGGAAGCTGTGGGAGGGTCTGCTTCTCATCCCTGCCCCTGCCAGCTTGGTTACGATGTGCTGCTGTGGGGTGCTGCAGGCTGCTTGTCCCTTAGAGCTGAGGGTGCAGAACCTCAGGGGTTGCTTGAGGTCACTGGGGTTACCTGAGGTCATTTGGGCTTACTTGCAGTCATTGGAGTCCCTGATAGGGGTTACTTGAGGTCATTTGGGGTTACTGAAGATCATTTGGGTCCCTGGTAGGGGTTACTTGAGGTCATTTGGGCTAACCTGAGGTCATTGGGGTCCCTGGTAGGGGTTACTTTAGGTTAGTGCCACAGACAGGGGGTGCAGTGGTCTCCAGCCCCATGAGGTTTCAGGATGCCCTGGCTGCCTGCCCATCCCTGTGGCACTGTTGGCTGTGCCCTCCATCGACACCTGGTGCTTTAAAGAGTTTGTGGTGCTGGGCGAGTGACCCAGGTCTGGACAGGGGGGCTGTGGGGTTGCCTGGACACTGCGGCTGGATGGGGAGTGGCTTTGCTGTGCATTGTAAGGTGCAGCGACCGGCTTTGGCATATGGTGTGAGAGGCTCTGTGTCACCAAAGCCTGGCCTGATAGAAGAAACGGTTTTGTTTGAGTCACAGCTGCTCTAAGTTTAACTTTCTGGTTTCTTAGGTGGAGCTTTTCTGCACCCCTATGTGGTGGGTTGGGTTTTCTTGAAACTAAAAGTTCCAAAGAAGTTTGTAGGGATATGTTTTAGTAGGGTTTTACAAACTTTGTAAACACAAAAATTGAGGGGTATAGGAGACAATTTTTTTTAGGAGTTGCAAGCATCTGACTCAATGGAGCAATTTTTCTCTTGAGTTTGTTAATGGATGAAAATCCAGAATGGCCTAATAGTGGGGCATTAATGTATAAAATTATGAGCAGTAGACTATTGCAATCCTCTTGCAGGAGAAGGAGAAGGCTAGAACTGAAGAGCTCCCATGTCATTATGCAAGAAATCCCTAGGTATGGAGGTTGCCATGGGCTGCAATACATTGTTTTGACAATGACATGCTGCCAGGTGTTCCATTTTCATTGTTTTCATAGGAGAAAAATAAAATCTGTGTGTCTATCACAAATGAAGCAGAACTGATGGTGCCAGCATAAAATTCCCGTTCAGAAAAGTAAATCCCAGCTGCTGTGTAGCTACGGGTTAGGTAATTTGCTTCACTACAGAGGAAATACACCACAGGTTGAAAATGTTTGGCCTTTTTTTATTAAAAGTATGTTGCATCTGCTCACTTATAAGAAATTCATCTGAGTTGGTGAATGACAACAGATTCTGTTAATTTAAAAACAAGAAACTTAGAGTGAACTTAAAATAAATATCTCTATCTTCTTTAAACAGATATTTAATACAATATTGTAACTGTGTGAGATGTGTATTTTTTTTCTGAGTCAACCTTTGTTCCTTAGAACAAGTAATTGAATATTTCTTTTGTTTCCTAATCTACAATCTTACTGTCTTTTAGTAAGCTTTATACAGAGAGAAACCAAGTCTTTTTAATTTTTTTTAAATGCTTACCACAAAATTAATACTAAAACATAAGCAGTTGTTGAGTGCATCATTATAGTACAATGTCAGTCATGTATGCATATTCCTAGTAATGTTGTATTTTTCATGTATTTTCTTGTATTACTTTATTTTAAAAAGGAGCATCACTCCCTGTAGTTTACACCAGTTCCATGCTGTTGTAACTTAAAACTTTCGTGAAGACCTGTGACATCATAGCTCTTACTAGTGTGAGGTTTTTTAAGGGTTTTTTACACAGTATAGTGTTCTAATAGTTCATGATGCAGAAATCCTGGAAATTTCCATTAATTGCTAGGTTATGAGGCTGGGATGTGCGGGAGATAGGGCACGCTGATAACGAATTACACATGCAAATTGTACCTGTGTGCACTCACTACTGCTCTCTGGGAGACCATGGCTCACACCTGCTGAGCTCTGCTCCTGTGCCTCTGAATATTTCTTTCATTTTTAGCTCCCTCCTGTGTGTTGCAGAATCTACCTGAACCGAACTCCGCCAAGTACCTGCAACTAAGCAAGGGCCCTCAGGCTGGCCAAATGGGACCCTGTCCCATCTGACTCTCCAGCAGAGAAAGAGTGATCTTTGCAGACAGCCTCATTTAGCACCATGAGAATGGCTGCATAAATGTGATGCTTTGCATTTATTTGTCTGAAAACTTTGTGTGGAGCTGTAGCACAACCTCAGGCAGGTTCAAAGCTCTGTAGTTTTTCTGCTGGAACCTGCCACATCTGCAGCAAGATAAAATCACAACTCTATGGCCAGATCTGGTGTTTGGTTCATCCCAAAGCAGCAAAATTTCATGCAGATGAAAGGATTGCTATCAAAATAAGTGTTGCTTCAAGTCCTGATTTTTGGTTATTGCAGGTTTTTTGCTGATATGGGTCTGAAGAGTTACTTACCAACCCTTCTAGGACCTGTTTTGTCCTTTAGCACTGATATCCAAGGGGGCACAAAGCAAATAAAGCTGTTGCAGAATTGTGCTGGGGGTCATGGTCTTGTGGGCCTGGCAAGGTAACAGTGACAACATGAAATTGTTGGGAGTCTCATCCCTGCTCAGATGAGCTCCCTGTCCTTGTTGAGGAGCAGGATCCAGCTATTTCACAGCCACTGTCACCACCTGTAGCTGCCTCCCCCTCAGAAACTTTGGGAGAGAGGCAGGCGATGCTCCCACCCTGTATTCTGATTTTTGTGGGATCGGACAATGTTTCCACCATAAGCAATAGGCAGAGTATCTCCTCTTGATTGTTGATAATTGTCTGACTTTAACAAGGATTTTAATAAAGGATTGCGATTAGAATTATGGTTCCCTAATACCACTTTTATTTAAATATATTACAATAATTGCCATGTGATTAATAAAATGTTAGTGCATTCATTGAAATCACCGCTCTGCTATCACACAGTGTGGTAGTTAAACACAGTAAATGCTTCTAATTAGTTAGTAATTGAATAACGTGCATTAATTTTTATTATATCACCCATAGGATGTTTAATTGTATAGTTGGCTATTAGCTGCTTGGAAATACATGGAAAGGGTTAAGTTATATAATTATCATAATTTAGGCTTTTCACTACTTCCCAGCTCCAAACATCAGAGTGAAATATTTTCATGTCCTAAACTTACCTAAACATGAATTAAAATTTAAATTTTTAATACCTGGAATACCTTTTCTACACTTCTAAAAAGCACATTTATAATTGGAAGCATAAAGTGATCCAGGAAATGGACTTAGGTAGGATGAGTTGTCATGGGTAGAATGCCATCTGTTGATAATGCAATAGTCAACACTTTATAGTAAAGAACTTTTCTATCACAGCACCATTATTTTTGTGTGTTTTGCAGTCTTTTCCTCCCTCCCCTGAGCCAGTTTGCTTTTTATTGCATGTGTAATTTAGAAGAAGTCTGCATTATCAAATTTCATTAAGCTTCTGGGTCCAGAAGGAGCACAAGAAAGGAGGGAGTGCTGGGGTTTTCTTTTACAGGGGCATTGTTTTTTATGCAAAGACTTAAAATTTGTTGAATTAAGTATAAGAGGAAGATTATAAAGTAATCATATTAATGTCATCATAATAGCAGGGGAAAAAAATTGACTGTTTGTGCTTTTGCCTTTTCCATTATCTTCCATGTAAAATAAAAAAATTAGGACAGCTGGTCTCTGTTAGCAGTTTCCAGCTTGGTGATACTTCAAAGCAATTCTATTTCACTGTCTCTGATTTTTCGTAAGCAAATATTTTAAGAGTAATTTAGAAAGACAAATATTAACACCGAGAAAAAAAAGGAAAAATAAGAAAGGAGTAACTTTATAGATATTGTGATACTTTCTTGATTCAAAAAGGGGGGTAAAAGTAGTGTCTAGAATAGAGAAAAACAATTTTGAATTACTTACTTGAAAAAAAAGCAAAAGCTACTGACTGGAGACATTGAGGGTGGAAGGAACCTGCCCACATGCTGAGTGTCAGTTGTATGGGAGAGGAATATCTTCCAAGAGTCTTTTCAGATCACCGGGATGCTGGGTCCAGCTTTACATCCGACATAAATGTTAGCAGGCAAACAAGTGAAGAGTTGGGTCTGAAGAACATCCTCTGGCTTCTGGCACCATTTGTAGGCAAGTGTGTGGTTTTTTAAAAACCCATTTTCCCATCCGCAGTCCCTTGGTGGCTGACAAAATCTAGCCACCGCTCCCAGGTGCCCAGGTAATTTCTAAGATGTGAAGATCAGCTGGTGGATTGTTTGTTCTTGTTATCCCCAGTCCTCCAACTTTTATGTTTACTATTGAGATATACCCAATTCAGGGCCGGTGCCATTAAAGCCACTTCCTTCAGAACTCGGAGTCTGAGGTACAGATATGAGATCTCACTTCCAGCAGAGCCATGATTTCAGAAAAGCTGTGTTTTCTTTTTGGTCACAAAAGAGTACTGAGAATATCAATCAAAAAACCACGAACAAATGAACAAACACACCACAGATCTGGTGATGGGAGAATCTTACCACTCTCCTACTTTTTAGGCAAGTAAAAGTTTTTGAAAGATGCTTTTAAAATATGTCTCTTTATGTTAACATTTCTTCAAAGTTATCTTTGAAAATACTATTGTGGACCTCTACAGAATATTTAATGAGAAAATTACACACACACCCGATTCTCTTTTGTTTACAGCCAATTTTAATTGCTGAGATTAATTGGTTTTTTCCTTTGTTCTCATCCCAATTCAGTTCTGAAAGGTTTTTCTTTCTCTTACAGTGCTTTTAATTGGAATATAAGGGTATATAAAGCTAAAAGCTTAGCTGGCAAACTTTTCTTTAAGTGATTCCAAGTAGGACACATTGCAGAAGTGTGGGTTGTTGAGTTTTAGGGATTTTGTTTTGGGGGTTTTTTTATAGGCTTCCATATCATACTCTTTCTGCAGTCTCCACCTACCTTTGCAAGAACTAATTATTTGGAAGTTTAAAGACTGCTGCTGCCAAATGGTCTCACAGTTAGTGACCGGGTATAGAAATGAAACAGAACACTGAACCTTGGGGATTCACCTGGCCTCCTTTGCAAGCCAGGTTGGTTCCTACAGTGTTGAATAACAATTAAAGGAGTTCGAGTTTGAAAGTGACTCTTCAGATGTCAAACTACAGAGCAAGTTTCAGTTTCTTGGCATAGAAAAAGAAAGAAAATAATGCAAAAGAGGAAAAGCACAGAAAAACATTAGTGCATGCAGTGATGTTTAAAAGTTTTCATCATTATATGGACAATGTTTGCTTATTATTTAAGAGACATGTTAGTTGTTAATACTTGTTATAGTTCCCCTAGGGCCATGATCATACAATCATGTGTGTGTCTGCATAATCCATATCTGTCAGAAGGGCTCCAAGATGAGGCCCTTGTTTTTGCCTTTGTAAGCATGTGGTATGTAGGTTGTCTTACGAAAAACAAAGGGTCATTGGCATTTATGCATCAATGTGATGAATGCAAGTGTCTCCTTTTATCTTCAGTCAAAAGGTGCCAAACCATTCTTATGCCCTTGGCTAAGCAATCCTTAACTGAAAAATTCAGAGATTCATATCCTTAGATATCAAAGGTTCAGGAAACCGAGTATCTGTGCACCTTTCTGCTTGAGGAGCTGAGGCTGCCCGTCTCTTACATTGCAGAAGGTGACCAACCCAGCAGCCTATGCGGTGTCTGACACTCCCAACCAGACTCTGCTGAAGTAGTTGTAGAGAATTTGTGGATTTTCAGACTAGGTAGAAAGAAGATATTTTTTACAATAAGGGTTTTGAAACCCCGGAACAGGTTGCCCAGAGAGGTGATAGGTGCCTAATCCCTGGGAACATTCAAGGTCATGTTGGTTGGGGCTCTGAGCAACCTGATCTACTTGAAGATTTCCCTCATTGCTGCAGGAGGGTTGGATGAGATGCCTGTAAAAGGTCCCTTCCAAGCCAAACTTTTCTGTGATTCTGTCACTACAGCCATTGAGACATATGCCTGGGAGAGGGAATGAGAGATGTGGTCTCTACTTTAATGCATTTCAGGTGTATTGAGCAGCCATAGGAGCAGGGTCAGGAACTCTTGTGTCTCTGCACAGTGCAGCTGCAGTGTTCCGGCTCTCTGAAAAGTCAAATAGCTTTTTTCCAGTGGAAAAGATTAAAACTTCCCACTCCACAGCAGGGGACAGCTTGCTAATTAGAGCACCCTGCTGGGAGAATTGAATCTCCTGAGTCTGAGTAGGGAAATCAAACTGTTTTCTCACATTCTGGGTGTATGTTCTAGGAACTTAAAATTTGGTTATGAGTTCTTAGGACTCAGGCTAATGCCTCCCAGTTTCTGCTGGAGGAAACATTTTATTCAGCAGCCTGCCTTTTGTGCATTCCGTCCTGATATTTGTCCTATTTCACATCCTCAGGAAAAATCCTGTAGGCTTACCCTGTTAGATTGCTGGCATCTACATGCATCCTCAAAGGCCTTTTGAGCACTACTGTGATCTGTGATTTTACTGGGAGCAAAGTACTAACACGTCTTCAGAAGTGAGGCCTTGTTACATGAAAGGTGAGATTAATTTCAAAGAGCTGAGCTTGTCTGTCCTGTGCAGCTTAAATGCAGCTTGCAGTCTATACAAACAGTCTGGAGACATTCTCCATGTTCTCCTTGGCCTAGGATGTGACTTTCCTCTTTTCTTTACCTTTACTTTGCTCTACTTATTAAGACTCCAGATCTCACATTGTTTGTCAGCCTATGAAAGGGTGAACGAATCTGTTGCGAATAGAATGAAATTTAAGTCCAGATTGGATTCAAAGCATGTGAGGTTTGAGAAATAGTTTAATCTAATGTATTTCTTACTTATTTCTACCTATGTTCTGGAAACACCAGTTGGATATGATGTTCATTCCGGGATTGGAGACATTTAGGATTGGGGCAGCATGAAATGTGGGGTGAATAAGATTGTTGCACATACTGCTGAGGCCAAAATTGTTGTTAAGCACTGCATGTTGTCCACTTGGTTCTTCTGCTCTGTTTAAATATTCAGAACTTTTTCTAAAGCATTTAGACATAAAAGTTCAACATACAGGGAGGAGACATAGCCAACCTTGAGAGAGCAGCCACAAGGTTTTCTTGACAAGACCTGGCTCTTAAGTAGTCCATTGTCCAAGGTGAGAAAACTACTTCTAAGATTTGAGTGGAGAGGGGTGTGAAGCTGGGCTAATTCTTAAGTAGTTTTCCATGTACAAGGGAGATTTACACGAGATATTCCACACTGTTACATTTCCAGAATGCTGTGGTTACCTGCTATTAAAATAAGCAGACCTTACTTTAAAGTGAACAAGTATTATCCACTTCCGCCAATAAGAGGTTTTAACTCTATAGCTTTGAGAGATCTTTTTTTACCTTACTGAAGTAATCTTGCCTGGTGTTTGTCTGTGCACCTGCATTGCTGTATTCCTGCATCTCCACTTCAAAGAAGAAACAATGTGATTTTAAAACAGACTGTTAGTATCCATGATAGACACTGTTGTTGCACACAGTTTGTTACCTTTGAAAAAAAGCGATTTGAGGTCTTAATGTTACTCTTTACTGCACGGTGCATAGTTCACTGGGCAATATTACCTGCTCACAATTACAGAAATCCTCTCACTTTTCTGGAACATGTTGTGTTGTATTGACCGCAGGCCAGACACTGTCAACTCTAACTCAAGCCCTCAGTACAGAAGAAGTCAAAACTTGCGAGCTGAAAGGTTTCTTGAATGAAATATATTCCTGTCTAGGATAAGTATCTTACTCAGTGGAAAGTTCTCATCCTCCTGATTATCTTCTAGCTCTAGACAGAGCAACAGAAATTGACTCAGATGTCTTTTAAAGGAAGTCAGAGCTAAACAAAAATATTCCTTAATCTGTTTAATCCCAAATGATGAGTTAAGGGGCGTATTTCTTTTATTTCTTGCTGCTGTTTTCAAAGTAAATGCTAATTAGAAGGCACCTAGGGATCCTGGTTCAGTCAGCAGATGCCAGGGGACAAGCACACACATCAAGTGCATTATACATTTCTCACAGCATGAAATCTTTAGTATGATACAATAAGTAACAATTTAAAACCTCAACACACATCTGGTTTCTAGGGAGATCTGCTGAAGAGGATCACAGCCTTCTTCAGCAGTGCTATGATAAGATATGCAGAAAAGCATTGAAAACACTTTAATTTTAAGATTTCATACTGTGATGGCCCTTAAGTGCTTCTGGGGAATGGGACTGGGGTGTTGTCTGGTGCTCCATGAATGCAGCTCTGTGTTTGAAGTATATCATCATGCAATTTGTACGTAACTAGGAAATAGAGTAGAGAGATAAACAGCGAGATCAAAGCTGAACTTGATTTGGGAAAAATATTTCGAAGTATTTTGTGTCACGCTTATTCTGGAGTTTGTTTTTATTTTTTTATTTATTCCCCAAAAGGTTTGCATTTTGAGTGGAAAATGGTCAGGCTGGAGTACAGACTGAATTTAGAAGCAAGTAGATAAGCTGTAAGTGCTGATTTAATAAACCATTAGCCTATTCTTCTTGTAAACATCTTTGGAGGAAAAACCAATGAACTCACAGTGGACAAAATTGCTTAGTGATGGAACGTCCCTGTTGAACACCAGCAGACGATTTGGCGCTCTGAGGCTGTGTCTGGCCTGCAGGACAGATGCCTGCTGCTGTGCCACCCTTGTCCCCGTTTGCCTGAGGGGAGAACCTCTTACACTGATTTGTGGCTCTCTCGCAGCCTGTGTGCCCTGCTTGCCTCCCGTGGGAATGAGCTGGCAGACAGATGGTGTGCTCCTAATCCTGTCCGCCAAGGCCAGGAATTTATATGTGCTTCAAGGCCAAAAAACCCCTCCCTGCTTTTCATATTATCTACAGAGAAAGGGCACAGGAGCTTATGTGGCTGTGCAAAAGAAGCATATTTGAATCCCTCTGGTTTTATGCAGTAGCTGTAATGCTGTTTTATAGTCTGTATTTTAACAGGGGTTGGATTGTTCACTTTTATATCAAGAATAATATAGTTATTTTAACAATTTATATCACAAAATGTCAATGACTTCAGAGATTTGTTGCTCATAGAAAGCTGTCAGGCCCTGCAAGATACAAAACAAGCTAACAATCAGGTCCGTGCTAATTACAAGTAACAATATGTTTATTTTCTTCTGTGTATTTTTTTTAATTTATCCTGAATTATATGGCATGCAGAAAATAAGCATAATTTTATTTAGGACATGAGTTACAGAATTTATGAACAGGAGAGGGAGGGAGATGAAGAGAAGAACTCCTGCTGAAGTGAGTAGTGATGACATGGTGAATTTTGAGTTGAAAGGAGTAGAGAAGACCAAAGAATAATGTTTAGCATAAAGATTATTCATTATACCATACATGTTTTAATAGTTCCCAGTTATTCCACAGATATAATTTATGGGAATAAGTGATTGAATTTTGGGTTTAAATTACTGTAGACTACTTGCAGACAAATTTAGGGATCCCTTAGAAAATAAATTCTACCCAACTTCACGCTAGTTTGAAAGTATTTGGCATAAATTAGGATAAAGGTCAATGTGCTCAAAAGACAGGAGCTGAAGGGTGAGTGAGATTACCTTTGGGAGAATTCAGAGGCTGCTGTATAAAAGATCTGTGTAAATTAAGTATCCTCAGCATTTCTAGGGGGAAAAAACCCCCCTCTAACCAAACAGGTTATCTAACCTTTTGATACCTAAATACAGAAGTTTTGGTCAGTGGTTGGAATAGTAGGACCCTTTACAGTTTCAGCTCTTTACTCATTGGTGAAATGGAATTTATTTAGGCAACAAGGAGTAAAAACAATTGCATATCATATGATTCAAACTTTTACCCAGACTTAATATTTCATTTAGCCTTCAGCTATGATAACCACAGACATACACTATGAAATGTTATTTGTGCCCATAGAGTACCATTAATTTTCTTTTTATCTTTCTCTGCCTCAGGAAACATTTCAATTGAATTTTGCTCTTCATGCAAGGAATCAAGAGTACCGAGAGCCGAGCTAATTTCCTTTCATTTTCCCTTTATTTCCATATTTTTAATAGATTCATGACCCATGATACTAATACTGAAGCTATTGTAAAAACATGTTAAATTAAAAATATATATTTGTTGTGTCCATCTGCTAAATTCCCAACATCTTCCTAGAGTTTATTGGATTTCCTGTCATCAGAGCTCAGTTTCACAGTTTGGTTTAGTGGCATTTTCCTGACTAGGCGATTTTGTCTTCTCTGCCCTTCCCATTGCTGCTCTCTTTCTTGCACAGTTTTACTCATCTTCTCAGGTTTCCATAGATTCCTTATGCTGCACTTCCCATTTTTATTGGCCAAGAACTGTCTCCTGTTCACCTTTTAAATTTATCAAATTGTCCTAACCTTCTATCCAGCTTTGTTCTAATTTTACTTTATTACTTTTGCCTTCACCCCAGGTAGAGGAAAGCTGTTGTATTGGCAGGAATTTGCAGAAACGTGGGTGTCATTTTTGTGAGAGCTTGGGAGAGAGGGTTTTTTGTTTGGTAGTAAATAGTGAACAACTCTGCATTTAATACCCTATTTCACTCTTGCATCTCAGCATTCTGGTGGCATATTTCTCTTAGATGCATTGAAGCAGCTGTTTGACACAGAATAATGCCACAGCAGAGCTTGACAACTTTTTTTTTTTTTTTTTTTTGAGCAGGCTTTGGATGGGTACTGATTATAAAATGAGGATCTCTGCTGAAAGATAACACCTCTAGCAATCTCAACCCTGAGATACTGGTTCAGAATTAACTCAGAGGGAAGTGTACCATCTGTTGCTGAAACCTCACACTAAGAGCTCAAGCAATTTCTAGCTTAAAGGGAAAATGTGGACATGAACCTAGCTAATTAAGGGAAGCAAAGAGAGGGACGGAAGCAAAAACTTTTAAAATAGCTTCTGGTCTTGTGCTTGTGCCTGGTGCTGCCTGACTGGAGAGACAGCAGAGAGAACTGACACTGCAGAGAAAACAATCTGCACAGAAAGTTCTGTCAAATGCCCAAAGTAAACAAATGGGAAGCAAATATTGTTTCTTTGCTATTTGATTTAGAATAACTGTACTGTATTGTGTAAAGCTTCTCCAGGCTCACTTAGGACATTTAAGCTGTTACTATTCCTTCAGTGCTTGATAATCAGGACTAATTTCTCTGCCAAAAATGCATCTCCAGATAGCTAGTTTGCTTCAAGACTGCTCATCAGCCAAACCTACCAAAAGAATCAAAATTTCTTGTTGATGCTTCTTTACATCAATAGCTTATTTTATCTCTTATTTATTTAATTGAATGGTTTAGGTGACCTGGAAAATAAGCCAAGTTGAGCCTTGTTCTCAGTTCTGCTAAGAGGAAAAAAAAGAACATCAAAAAAAGGCAAAGTAAGAGCTGGAGGCCTCGTCTGCTTGAAATGAAATACAGTGCTCCAGCTTGCTCGCCCATGCCATATCTTCAGATAATGCAGTGATAAATCTCCCATAACTGTGGAACCTGGGTAAATGCAGATCTGACCTTTTGTTTACAGGGTACCAAGGGAAATCTTTATGAGACCACAGAAGTGATTCAAAAGGTTTAGAAACGTTATGAGATGGCAAAATGTGTCCCCTGTGGCTAATTCTGACAGCAAAGATCTGACACTGTTTCTCAATGAGCAGTGCCCTTCCTGTAGAGCTTTGAACAAGCCATTTGGTAGGGATGTTGGAGAAACATTTTTGGTAATACAGTTCAGGCAAAACCTTGTCTTTGCTGCTATAATTGAGATTTTAATGTTATTAAAATATTGACATGAAAATATTTCCTGGGTGTACAGATGTTGAGGCTGGTACAATGCAAGATAAGATAGAAAAGATAACATTTTTGGTTTAGGAAGAAAAACAGTCAGATTAGACTTTTATATTTCCTCTAACTTCCAGTGGTTATGATAGTTTATCTGCTTATAATTTAAAGTGGGGACTTAAATCAGCTTGATTAAAAGTCCAGACTGTGTTTTGTTACATAAAGTGAATCTATCGATTAAACAAATACAGAACAAAAACGTTGTGAGCAAGAAAGGAGCCATGCTGCTGAATTCCAGAGAAAAGTCTGTTCTGCTGCCTGAAGGGAAATACCTTAAAGAACAGAATAGCAGTAGAAGGTTGGGACTAATTTTTTGGGTTAGAACACCACTTCTGGTTTTGGTTTGGTTTGGTTTGAAGTTTAGGTGTCTTCTGTAGCCTGTGATTTACTTTCTGATCTGTGCAAAGGTACCTGTCATGAATACATGAACTAATTATCTCCATGTGACCAATTTGCTGCAAGTGCTACCCTTGGTAGAAGAGTATCAGGTTAGAGAACACCTGAGCAGACTGAGAACAGATAAACCCACAGGCCTTGATGCGATGCACCCATGGGTGCTGAGTGAGGTGGAGCTGTCGCTGTGAGGCTGCTCTCAGGGATCTCTGCGCCACTCTGGTGACTGGGAGAGGTGACAAAATGTCGTGGTTTGAAGATAACTGCAGAAAGCAGCTTTGCAGGGAAGCACCTGGGGGTCCCGGTGTACCCCAGGCTGACTGTGAGCCAGGAATATGCCATAGCCAGGAAGAGGGAGAATGCAGTGAAGGCTTAGGTGAGGTAGGGGATCCTTCTGATCTGCTCAGCACTGGTGAGGCCACACCTGTAGTGCTGGGAGCAGTCCTGGCCTCCCCAGTGCAAGAGAGACACAGAGGTACTGGAAAGTGTCCAGTGAAGGGACTGGAGCATCTTTCCTATGAGGAAAGGCTGAGAGAGCTTGGGAGCCTAGAGAAGGTTTGGGGGGGATCTAAGACAAGTACCTGAAGGGAGAGCGCATAGCCAGGCTCTTTTCAGGAGTGCCCAGGGACAGCACCAGAGGCAATGGCCACAGTGTGAAACACAGGAGGTTCCCTCTGAACATCTGGAAGCTGTTTCTCTTGAATGTCATGATCAGTGGGGACAGACTGAGATAATCCAAATAATAAAAATACCTGCAAAACTCCAGCATGTGCAGATTGAAGAGGAGAGACACAGAAGGAGGTTGTGCGGTTTCCAAACCCAAGAATTCTACCAAAAGTTTTAAGTAGTCACTCTTTCAGAAAGCCTTTTTGTATCTAAGTTTACTGAATTCATGAAATGCATACATATGAATTTGTAACTATACTGGCTAATACATGAAGCATGTGGATTGGTTTTGTCACGCGAATTACACTGATCTTAGTTTCCAGCACTTAGCTATCCTTTTGCTGTGTTTAATTAATTCATGTGCAAATTAACCTGGTATTTCGTTAGTGAAAGAAAATATTTCTAAATAACCAAACATTCAAACATTGGAAGTATGCCATAACTATGACATGTCCAAGGTCACTTGAAAATGTGCCTGCAAAGAGCATCTAGGATTAGATTTTGTAGTGGGGGGGGAAAATTCACCAGAAATGTACAGCCTGCTCTTAAGCCAATTCCCATCTATTTAAGGTCTGCTAATTTTCTCATTGGTACAAGGAGACTCATTCTTGGTGGAGTTAAAACTGCAGAAATGCTCCATTGAGCAGTGCTGCAGATGGACTTTCCTGCTGTTTCATCTTGGCTCTCCTGGAAGTGTAGAACGGTTGGACTCAGTGATCCAAGAGGTCACTTCCAACCTTAACAATTCTGTGGACTCTTGTGTGCTGTGTGCATGTACACCTGTGGTCACCTCGGCATTCCAGGTGTTCCAGCAGGTTGCTACAGCAACAAGCTTCTACAGGGGGAAGATTATCTACTGAACAGTACCTGCACATTTACTGTGGAGCTGTGGAAGCAAGTTAAAAACTTTCAACACTACAAGTAAGCAAGTATCTAGGGTGCTATCATATTTTATAAAGTGGCCATAAAATAGATATTACCTGATACTAAAATGCTTCTGAAATGGTTACTTTGTTTTTGCAACACAGGTTGCATTTTTTTGTTTGTAGGTGTTATGTTTGCTTGCCGTCTTACCTATTGTTGGCCTCAGGCCAATAAATAAATGTGTAAAAACGTTCTAAATAGAGGCATAATGGATCAACAGAATGTGTAACCCCCACACCATAGTAATTAAAAAAAAAAAAGGCAATTTAAGAAAAAAAAATCCATCCATGTTTTTATTTCCCCTGTCAGCCTCATTTGCTCTAACTTATGATCTCAGAAATTAGATCATGTGAAAATGAAACAGATAGAGGTTCCCTTAGACTGGTGGGTGTGGCGGTGGGGGGGAGAGGGGGCACAGCCGAAGGCACCTTCCAGGGTGAGCAGTGTCACTTGAGCACCTGCCTTGGCTTGGAGTTGTCCCCTGGTGACATCAGCCTCACAGATATGGTCACTGCCTCACGGATATGGTTGCTGTGATTCACCAGCTTTATTGTGGTCTGGCTGCATGAGGGAGGGAGGAGAATGACAGATAGGAGAATAAATGTCATCTCAGTATATTGGTCTGACCCTTCTGCCAATATTGATTCATTCCTGAGCAAAACAGCTGGCACAAAGCAGTTCCATCTTCTGTCATGCAAGCAGTGTGCAGAAAGGATTCCTGCCTGCCGTCCCCTTTTTCCCAAGAAAGTGAGCTGAAGCTTGGGACCATTCAGGCTATTAGAAAACATAGAAGGTTTCTACTATATATGCCTGCATTTTGTTTTTCATTATGAACTGCATTGAAACTAAAATATTAAAACTTCAGAAAAACTCAGCTATACAATTCTGCTTTTCTCTAGGAGCCGTATTCTCGATATTTACCTAGAAGATATTTTTTTTTCACATAGAAATACTTCCTATACCAATCAAAAAAAAGCCAACCAACCCAAAAACTCCACTGTTGTGCTAATATGTTTCACTAGAATCAAAGCTTGTTTTAACTCTCTCACATGTTGCATTCACTGTTTGATTGGCATTTTTGAGTGCATTTCTTAATTCTTTCATTGGTTTCAGTTCCCAGTTTTCTTTTTGGCTTTGTAGGTGTTTTCGGCACCCAGTATGTTCTATTTTTAGATCATCCATTATCCACACTGGTGTTTGCCTTTTTAATGTTCACAGCAAAGATGCCAGCTAAAAGACAGGCTTATTTTGTGTATATATATATATATATAAGGTTTCAAACAGTCTTTCTCAAACTGGCTGGATCTCTTCATATGACTGACACACTGCATCTTTGATATTGATTACAGAAGGAACTGCAGAGTAAATAATAGACAAACTTTTTTATGACACTGGAGCAGGATAAAAAGGACTTTATTTTCAAGATTAAATGGGAGGAGAACCAAGGAATGCCTCAGTATCTGTCATTTCATCTAGGTAACATTTCTGTCTCAGAATTATCAGAACTGGTGTTGCTCATAGACAAGACCTGTAAGTCACTTAAACATAAGCAAACACTAGTTTGCAGCTTTCATCATGAAGATTTAACTGTCACGCATCCTGGATTACAAAAGTCAGTCTGTTGTATTTTCCTTTTCCCACTCTGACATATTTTTATAGTGAAGAAAAATAATTTTAAGGAACAGAAGAAAAAAATCTAACCCACTTTAAAATTCAGTGTTCAGAAGCATGTACTTCTGAGCTGATGTAAATTCATAACACTTAGAAAGATCTGGCACAAGTTAGTGTTCTTCCCTTTTTCCCACTGAATAACAAGTGTGAGCAGTTCTTTCTGTCTGCCTATTTAAACAAGGAGCTAACAGTATCCGCTCAGGCAGGCTGAGTATAAGGTATGATTTTACTTTTTTTTCCACACTTAGAGTTGTTTAATAGAACCCTTTCCTGAACTGATTGGTTACAGTGGAAATAGACTCTCCTTGAGAGAGGTGTTTTAAAGCAAAGTAAGAGGAGTATTCAAGCAAAGCAGGATAAGCTGTATCTGATACGCTGTCTAGGCCAAACAACTTAGTGTATGGCTTTTGCATTTCCTCTTAATTTAAACTACTTCTCTCAAGATCTGCACCGTTATGAACTTAGAGATGGGAAAGTTACACATGGTAGGGTACCAGACTGGGGTTTGGTGTGTCTGTGTTAACGTCTCAGATTTGCCAAAGGCTTCCCCTGTGACATTGTCATATAATTTAGGGGTTTTGGACCTCATAATCTAATTATGTTTATAAAAGTGCAATGTTAATGATTTTTTCTTCTGTTCTTCACACGTCTCATTTATTGTAGTCTCACTACTCTCGGTGGTTTGCTGAGATGTATTTTTCTTCTGTGAGCTGAGTGCAGTTTGTGAAATTACATGGAAGTCCCACAGTCTGCATGGAACAGTTATTTAATTGTTGGACATTAAGGTTTTTTTCTTTTATTAACAAAATACTCTGATATTCAAATTACATGAGCACTACCACATATATGGTATCAAGATGCTGTATTTTAACATGCAGTGTCACTCAAACCTTTCTTAGGTTACCCTTAGTAGAATCTAACTGCCCCAAAAGCCCAGACAAATAATTATTTCTTTTTAACTTGGTGCTTCCCAAGCTTAGATTCTTTAAAATTGTTCTTGTTCAACTTAAAATATACTGTGAAAAATTCTGTGCTCTCTTTATCTTTTTATTTCTAGATGTTGTCACAGGAGCTTTAAAAAAAAGTCTACAGGTTTTCAAATATTTTTTCCACATAGGCTTTAAAATATGACACTGGGTAATATCACAGCCTGTGTTTCGTAAACACAGACCAATTGAGTTCTGTTCCAGTTGATGTGACAGACCAGACATCTCAGATTGACAGATTTGGAGCAGGGAGAACAGAGGAGCTGACATTATTGCATTCCTCGCTATAATGGGACTGCTATTGTTCAGCTGTGCACATACTTCTTGTCTTTTTTTTTTTTCTAATAAGTTTACCCAAATGTCTTGAGGTGGATGAGGTTGTTTCTGATGAAATAACTTCAATATTTAGGTAAGGCCTAGTTTGTCATGTGGCTTTCATAGAAAATGGTTGAAATGACATATGGAATCCATGTACAGGAGAATTAACATGTGGTAATGCTGGTGCAGTTATAAAGAGATGGATTCAGATGTATTCAGGCTTCTGACACTTTCTGGATTAATTTTTTTACAGCTAAAATGCGATTGAAATACGGACTGTCGTTGTTCTGCTGAAAGGTAGTTACTTACGGGAGATAGATACTTACAAGTTACACTCTTTTTCAAAGTGTCTCAGTATCGCAGGTCAGGTTAGTTAAAAACCCAGTGTAGGCACAACAGGATCCTGCAGCTGCTGCTTTTCCTGGTCTAAGCATCCTTTTTGTACCATTGATAAAGGGTACAAATGCATGTGGTACATATCTTGGTAATAGATGATGTGTAGCTCTGCAGGTAACTGAAACTTTGTTGCAAGAAAGGCCATAAATAGGTCAGGACAAAGGATAAGAAGAAAAATAAATATTTTGTTTGCTTGGTTTTTTGTAGCACATGAAAGTCTTTTATAGGATGGATATGATTTTTCAGCATAAAACTATATTTCAAAAGATACCAGTGTTTCCATTTTGACTAAAATTTCCTTTCATATTAACCATAACATCCTCATGACTGGTAATTATTTCAGAGATTCATTTTTGAGTTTGATTGGGAAAAGACATTAATGGAACACCAACTCTGAAGAAGGTACAGGGCTCAATTATGGGAAATTAGCAATGATTACTCGGATATGTAACATGAAGAAATTGCACAGTGACTGGGTAGGTTTTCTGAAAGGAATCAGAAAAGCAAATTACTCTGTTGCTCAGCTGGTGGGATCCTGAGAATTCCTGTCAATTCTGAACCTCATCAAGGAATAGCCGCTAGTCGGGTGTACCTTACTGATCACATAAACCAACTGTGGTTTGTAATCGTGGTAGCTGACAGCTCCGAGGGGCATCATAGGTGTGACACCCAAAAGACTGACTGGCCAAAATATTTCCAGGAGAAGCCTTGGTTGCCCATGGCCTGCTCTGAGCAAGGTCTGACTGAGGATTTCCTTTCCTGAGTGACTCGTAGGGTAGGTTGGTTTACAGCTTGCCATCTGGATGTATCTTGAGCTGCACAGTGTGTGACTCTGGCCTGACTCAGGCCAGCGCTCACCCTGCAGAACTGTGTGTGTTTGGAACTCAGAACTTTGCAGAACTGATTGCCTGTTACTGACACTGGTTTACTCCAGCTTAACCTGCAGCTGTTTCCTGAGGGGGGGTACTGGGTATGTTCCAGAGCATCCTTTGCCAGGTGGTCTTGAGGTGAGTGCTGGCTGTGTCAGTGCAGGAACGTCCAGCTGCTTTTTGGAGGGAATGATGACGGCTGAGGTGTGCTTGGGAAGTAACAGCAGGCAGTAGTTCACTATCAGCTAAACAGTAAATAAAGACTCCTAGAGAACCACGTGCTAGACAGTATATCAAATGCAGCATGCTGAATGCAAACATATAGGAAGGAGAAAAGATTAAAATGTAATTTCATTTACTTTAAAAGCAGATAACAGTGCATTGATTCATCAGGATATTAATCTTAGTAACCTTAAGTAGTGCTTTCCATGTCACTTGCATTAAACTCCTGAGTATAAAGATGTAACCACATATTACCAATGCCTTTTGCTAATAAGTATTACCAATAATGTTGTAAAGATCTGAGAGGAATTCTGTTGTTAGTCCATTATTGTACCTTCAAATGTTATTTGTTAAAATCACATCATTTATATTGTGATATAACTTACCTTTTCATCACCATAAAGCTGAGTGCGATATTATACTGCTGAATGCTGTCATTTTCCTCATCTCTATGAGAAATGTTGTCCTTTTGCAGGGCTATTATATAGTCTACAGGAAATGACTTAATATATCCTTTGCTTAAATTTGCAACCTATAAAAGGGAAAAATGTAAATTTATGTTCAAACTTAAATGCAAGTAGCTTGCACAGAAAACACATGGATAAATCAGAAAGTAACTTCTAGTCCATTTCCTTGCTCGTCTCAGCACTGTTTCTCATCTGAGCTTCATTAAGTGGTGCAAACTGCATATCTAGAGAATTAGATTATGCTTTTCCAAAGGGTTTCCACGAATATTTTCATGATGCTATGAGAATTAACAGTGATTTGACCATCCAAATCCATCGAAAGCTTTTAAAGTCTCAGCTACAAGATAATTTTCTTCTGCCATTGCCTTCATCAAACTTCCTTCCTCCTTTCTTCAGCCCAAAAACTTTCCATGGGCTCAGGACACTAAATGGATCTGTTACAAGTGACTAAACCTAGAGACAGCACCAATTATGAAATCCACTCTTGCAGGGGAGGGTAGAGGCAATGACTTGCAACTGACAGCAATATTCCGATAAAGCTTTTTAAAATTACTAACTATTTATATATAAAGAAACAGCTAGAGCAGTGGAGAGAGACCTGATTATCTTCTGCTGTTTACAGTGGTAACACATAAAGTAGGAGATAAAGATTCAGTTATCTGTTCTCATGAATACTCATTTACATATTCAATGAGGTCTCAGGAGGAACTAGTACTCTCCTTGTAGTATCTTGTAGCTGCATCCCAAGGGGCACCTGTGCCATGTGGGTGCCAGAAAAGCCAGGGTCTGTGTCAAGAAAGTAGATGTGGAACTGTGCTATATTAACCAAGGACGAGGTGGGCCCTCACCTCTTGCCTTTCCAGAATAAGCTATTTTGTGTCCTGAGAAGGACTCGAGGGTGCTGGGGGATGAGAGGTTGGACATGAGCTGGCAATGGGCACTTACAGCCCTGAAAGCCAAACGTGTCTTTGGATCCTGCATCCAAAGCAGCATGGGCAGCAGGGGAGGGAGGGGATTCTGCCCCTCTGCTCTGCTCTGGTGAGACCCCACGGCAGTGCTGCATCAGCTCTGGGGTCCCAGCACAGGAATGATGTGAACCTGCTGAAGCCAGTCCAGAGGAGGCCACCAACATGATCAGAGAGATAGAGCGCCTCTCCTATGAGGAAAGGCTGGGAGCATTGGGTTTGTTCAGCCAGGAAAAGGGGAGGCTTTGGTTTGACTTAATGGTGGCCTTCCAGTACCAGAAGGGAGCCTACAAGAAAGATGAAGAGGGACATTTTGCAAGGCCATATAGTGACAGGACAAGGTGGAATGGTTTCAAATTGGAAGAGAATAGGTTTTGATTAGATGTTAGTAAAAGATTCTTGACTGTGAGGGTGGTGAAGCACTGAACAGGTAGCTCAGAGAGGTTGTGGATGCCCCACCCCTGAAAGTGTTCAAGGGCAGGTTGGATGAAGCTCTGAGTAACCTGGTCTGGTGGAAGGTGTCCCTGCCCTTGGCAGTTGGAACTAGATGATCTTTAAGGTCCCTTCCAATGCAGGACATTCTATGATTCTTAAAGGTCGCTTTTAGCCACCTGAGTCGGGGCAGTACAGCTGGGAGATATCAGAGCCAGGGTTCTTGTTACACAGGCAGCGAAGCCCCTGGGGTGTGCATGTGTGTGTGTGTGTGTGTGTGTGTGTAAAGCACTTCCAGCAGAGTTACAGGGAGAAGGGATCACACAGCTTTGTGAAGGTAACCTCACTGCAAATCAGTCTGCCACAAATTCTCTCTTGAGTTTAAAAAAAATAACCGAGATGGGATTAAATCATCTGTGGTCTTAACAGCTAGATGCTTTATTCATTAGAGGACACATCAGCTTTCTGTTCCCTTGGGGAAAATACAACTGCTCACTTCTTATCTTGCAGAGTTTATAGTTCCTAAGAGTATATGGTTTCAGTTCTGTAAATAAAACATGAGTTATTATATGAAAAAATCACTATTTACAAGTATCCTGATGCCATTATGCAAACAGGAGAATCCCAGGGTGACTCTGTACACCTGTTCCTGTGCTATCAGAAATAAATGGGCATACTTTAAAACTATCTAGATGCTTCTAGTTGTAGGTCCTAAGGCCAGGTGTTGTGCCTTTTGCCAAAGTCCCTTCAGAAAGGAAGGAAAAAAAATGCATCCATGTAGGGGTTCTCTAAGAGTTGAGCAGGAATATTGCTCTCCACTCTCATTCCCAGGTGGATCTAGGAAGAGGAGCCTGTGCTGTATGTGTTGTGTGCAGTGAAATGTGTAGCTTTTATAGTGGCTTTGGATGTGATATTTTCTGTGCTCAGGCAATCCAGTTTTATTCTCTCCTTAGGCTGCTTTGGGTTTCTGAGTATTTTACCTTTCGTATTTTGAATTTTAAATAAGTCAGGACTACATATTAGTGGTTTTGCTTTTAGGCAACGCAAGAGGGGAAGAAAACCCAGGGTAAAATTTAGACTGCAGTTGTCAAAACAAAGTAATAATAGAAAATTTTATTCTAAGCATTCATTTAATGATTAGTGGGGAATGATTGGCCAGGTACTAATTTGGGTTACAGTACCCTTCACAAACTTCACCGTGTACCATATTCCCATTGCCAGAGCGGAGGCGGGACGCGCGGTTTTCCCGAGGCACAGGCACGGGCCCAGCTCTGCCAGGTGAACCAGAACAAAGGCTGCCTCTGGCGAAACCAGCGGGGATGCTGCTGAGCTTCTCTCAGCTTGGAAGTCATTCTGCATAACTTGCTGTAAACACAGAGGGATAATTTAGGGATGAAAATTAATGCAGACATGAAAAATGATAAATGAGAATCCAAAGCTTTGGTCTTATTTGACCTTCAAGTTTGGCTTCCTACACACAGAAACATCTGCATATAGTGTATTAAGTCAGATTGCACAGCCTAATGGTAAGCTCAGTGGCTTTTTTCTTTTTGCTTGATTGTTCATTGTCCATGATTTGCAAGCATTCAGCAGTTAATTAGAAATTTGAGTTAATGAAAGGTGTTCTGTTACAGAGCGTCTCATTCGTACATTAGTTGCTAGTTTCATTTTTTCTTTCCCCACCCTATCTTCTTTTTAGATCTGATTGATATTAGTGAATTACCCTCAATGAAATTATCTCCGAATTATAAAACTGTAAGTGTGCCATTAAAGTTTCAAGTTCAAGTATCAGCTCTTGTGATAAATCTCAGAAGATATTCAGAGCTGAAGTCATTTAGCAAAACACATACATTTTGACAAATACTTCAGAAATGAGAGGAGAAGGTAAGAGCATCAGGAGAAGGGGAACAAACTAGAGGGAGAACCAATTAATTGTTTTCCTAGCACTGAGACTCGTACTTAAGTATTGTCATTAGGAGAATGAGCTGAGGAAGTAGGACATTAGAAGGCTTACCTAGGCTTTTAACTAGATTTTAACCTCAGCAAGTAACAATTACAAAGCTGAAAAGAATTGATTTTAAGAGAGGTAGTTTTTAAATCCAAAATATAGTTTCTGGAACACTTTATATGTGTATTAGATGATTTATGGTCAAGCAAAAGTGCAATTTTAGGTAAAGCTTTTAAAAGTCTTCAGAAAATTGAACAGATAGGACTTTGTATTTTTACTCCCTTGTGTTAGCATTTGGGGTTTCCAGGAAACGTGATAAATGCAGGCAAATTTTAAATTCTCCTGCTCATAATAATAAAAGAAACATTTAAGTGGACATGCTTTCTTTAAAACTCTCACCTTGCTCTGACGACTGTTGGGGTGCAAGAGAAAGTCTTTGTGTGTACTGTTTCTAGGGCCTGCAGACAGATGATCTGCAGTGATGTAGCAGAACGTAGATTTTTGTTCCCTGGAAGCTGTATTGTTACATTCAGATGGATTAAGGTGAAAGTTTCCTGGGAAGCCTGTAGATTCTGGCCTAATGGCCTCTTTGAATATTGCCAGTAACTTACAGTGTGATTGCATGATAAATTAGCCCAGCCAGAGGAAGGCTGCAGTCTTTGGATGAAGAGTTCAAAGCCAGCACTGGCAGCCATCCCCATTCAGCAAAGGCAGTAGACAAGTATCAGTGTGCTTCCTGGTGTGGTCCTGGGACCTGATACAAAAAAAATATTTTTTTTACTCCTGCCCACTAGATCTTAAGAACTGTTGGCTCATAGTTGTGCTTTAAAGAGACTTTTCTCTGTATAAAAGACTTACTTGGACTATTGGCAGAACACCTGATGCCCTTTCACAGAGGGGAACCAAACTGAAAATATATTGTGGGTTGGGACTATCCATTGTTTTAACAAGTACTTTTTTCTATATCAACTCAAACTAAAAGCAATTTTAGAAATAAAGCTGATGTCAAACAACTTTTAGGTTGCAAATAGCTGGCCCTGTACACTATAAATGCACAATGATATAATTTAGAAACAGAAATTCAACAGCTTTTGAACAGTGTAATATTTCAAACTGAAGGAAAGTTGGGATGTTTATATTTTATATTAAAGGACAACAGTAGTAAAAGTGCAAGTTATTTGCATGTCTCTTTCTTTACCTAATGTCATGTCTGTCGTGTTTAAAGCACTGTGGTCATTTCAGAAGTTTGGCAGATTCCTGGGAGATTAAAATATTGAATAGGTAATAAAATTTTGTGGCACAACTGGTACTTTTCATGGCCATCTGCCTTTGCCTGTCTTCAGTCATCATGTCTTTATCCAGTTCAGGATTTCAATACCTAATTATACTATATTGACATTCGAAGTGATCTGCCATCTCAGAGACACTTTGGAAGGTAATAACATTATATCCATAGTTAGTGGAAGTGTCAGCAGTTTGTTGGTAGCAGCTGTATGAGATAGTTAATTGTGTATTTAGAAAGGGGATTATGCAAACAATCTTCATACGTAAAAGCTACAGACTGCCATGATATATAATACTTCCCATAAACACCAAGAATGTGGTTATGGTGGTCATATTGGTATTTTTATAGATTTTAGAAATTTTTAATTTTCTGAGTTTACTGACAAATATTAGCTCATCCAAAAGTCTCTTCGTATTTTAATTAGTATGCTGTAATTTTTTCAGTTAACAAAGCATGAATGAAAATCTTTCCTGGAGTTCTTGTCAGAGGTACAAAATATCTTCATCTACCAGCCAGAAATGTTCCAATAGGCTGTACTGAACAGCTCTGTCTAGCAGCAGTGTGGGAAATAGTTGCTTTTCCATAATTGAGGAAGCTCCTTAGCTGCCAGTCCTTGGGGAATTGTGTGAGGAAGATTTCAGACTTCACCTGTCTCTTCTGCTCAAAAAATACTTTCTGTTGCAGGAAACACAAACTTTGATGAGCTGTGATCATCTAAAGCTGATGTCTATCCACAGCCTTTAAAGAGGCTGCTGGAGCATGCAAAGTTTGCTCTTTGAGGCGAGTGGTTCTAGAGAAGGGGGTTACTGCCTCAGTTCAAACTTGAAAACAGTCTGATCTTTCAGTGGCCTGAGGTTATAACATTAGTTTTATAACTGGGTAATAATTAACTTTATAGCTATGTTGTGTCATTTTGTCACTAGATAGGTCTGAATATTAATGTTCTATGTGTGACTGCAGTTTTATTTCCCATCACCTTAAGTAGGATATACCTGATGCTCCAGCTGAATTTGCAAATTTATTTTAAAAATTATATTTAAACTGTCCGCTTCAAAGTGACTGGATTTCTCTGATTTTAACTTACAGTTTGGTGTGCCTCTAAGAAGAAAAAAACCCACAAGTTTATCTTGATTGATCACAATGTTCTGAATATTGGCAGGTTTCTGATGGGATCTGAAGGGAAGCCATGGATCAAAGAGTCATTAGTGTGGCCTGAAATGTTAGGGCTGGACTGGTGTCTCTGTTGCATCATTAATTCTTGTTTCCTGCCTGTTTTTACTTCCCTTGCCCATCTGCAATAAAAACAGTAAAGCTTAGTTTTCAAAGGTGGTATTTTTGGACTTGAAACTGTATCCTTTTAAGGGGCTGTTATCTAGTTTTGTAGTAGAACAAACATATCTTAAAAAAAAAACACAACAAAACTTCCTCTATAAATAGTCTTTATGCAATCTCAGAAGAATGACTAACACTTATTTCTATATAGGGTTGAAGTAAAACTTCATCTAAAAAGCAAACAAAATGAAACTCTGAGGAGAAATAAATCCAAGTTGAAATGTGTGTTCAGGACCACCATTGAAAAAGGAAATGTTTTGGACATGAGATTAATGCAAAATGAGTTGGATGTTGAGCGAGTTGAGGAAGATGGATTTCGAGGAAGTTCAAGTTTTATTTTGGTGTTTATTTAAAGTCTTGAATTTAGATTGTTTAGATCCCCACTTGTTTATCTTGCATTTCAATGAAAATTATGCTATTACCTATCAAGCTCAACTTTTTATCTTTCTATTTTATCATTAACTAAAACCATAAGGTGACTTAAAAATGTGTGCTAATTGCTTCCCCCCCAGCCCAAGGATTTCTTTCATCATAGTTTTGCTCTGATTATTGCTCTAAGAAAAGATGTGTTTTTTCTGGGACTCTTTCTCATTTTGACCTTTTGCTGTCACTTGAAACAGTGCTCCCTGGCTAAGAGATTAGCAAAGGGAAACTATAGTCCATCTTCATTAGGACAGTGAGAAAATTTATTAATTTCCTGTTCACAGGTGATACTCTGTAAAGGCAGGGTAAGAAATTTTTGCTTGGAACCTCTGACATTTTGTCATTTATGCAGTGCTAAGTTTGGAGTTGTTGGGTTATTTGTCCTTCCACATAACCCCTGTGGAATGTAGACAATGTTTGGAGCTGCTACCATGAAGGCAATTTGTATAATCAGTTTATGACAGTTAGAGGAGCTATTAATTGTATTGCCATTTTGTTCTTCAGCAGAAGTTGCAGGCAGATAAATGATCTCATTCCTTATCAGCTTTTGGAAAAGCACATGAAAAAAGTAATTTTTATTATTTGTCCTTTATAGGAATTAGTGGCAAGATGGATATTTTTCTCTTTTTTCTCAGTTAAATAGAAATCATATGCATTTGTGCATGCATAATCTCATTAAATTTCTAATCAGATTACATCAGCCTTTTTCCTCTCCTAAGCAGTGCTGAAAGCATGTTGGTTTGTGTAAAATTCAGCTTGACAAAAGATAAACATTCACTGTGTTTCCATTCTGAGGCCTCTGAAGCAACCACCCAGTGTTTTGAAAATTCTAGGTAGAGACATATGCATTTGGAAACCTGTTGGGAAAGGAATGAATTTTTGTAGGTTTATGGTGGTAAAATGTTGGTGAGGGAGATGATGTTTTTAGGTACTATCTTAAATTCTTGTCTGCAGATTCCAGTAGTACATAATGATGATCATGTGAGGGCACATTATTAGAATATGCGTGTATATCTAATATGCCTGGGTTCCAAAGGTTAATGGCACACTATTGTGTTTTGTATGCTGATGTGTTCAGAAACTGCATTTCAACAGCTATATTGAAAGACTATTACAACTTGAAATTTGGTTAGAACTAGTGGAATTAAAATTCTTGCAGCCTCAAGTGAGTCCTATAGTGCCGTTCTGTAGTAAATGCACCCAAAGAGAATGGCTTTGTCACAACAATGTTGGATGCCCATTTCACACACAGAAAACTGAGGCAAAGAGATGCTAACACTTCAAAATGTAAAAAATGCACAGTTGTTTCAAGATTTTAATCTGGATTTTTTTTACTATTCTTTGGGTTTATTTTTGTAATTTTCCAAGTATGAATCCAGAACAGTTAATTTGCAATCTTGGTCATTCTTTATCAAATCAAACCTTAAATGCCTCACATAACCCTGCAAATATAGAATACACAGGCTTGTGGATATCTGTGAAAACTTGGGGGTTATTGGCTTCACTGCCTTTAGAAACGTGATGGTGGAAGCCAGGATCTGATTCCATAGGTACTGTTCAGTGACTTCATTGCCTCAGTCATTTGACATCTTCCAGTTTCGCATTATCGAGGGTATGTAAAGCACTGGGCAGTGCCTACCTTGGGCACTGAACCAGAGGCACTCTAGAGGAAAATGTGTGGTTATCATGATTATCAGGCTCTGAGCTCTCTTGACAATGCTCGAATTTGTTACTTCAGTGAATTCTGATCAAACTGGGGTCTTTTTTCACCAAGGAACAAGATAGAGATTTGCTTGGGTTAAAGAAATTCCACAGATGATTGCTGAGATTAAGGAAAGTTGGTTTTGTCCCAGAATAGGGAGTCTGGTAGTTACAGGCTTTTCTTTTCCTGTTATGTGAAACTTTGCAGCTTTGGCCTGCATCTGATTTCTTAATGTCCTCATTTACTGCATGCATATTCCTCTGCTTTTATTCTTGCCTTCTCTCTCTTTTTCCTCCTTTCACTCTGGATCCTGTGGCCTTTCTTTTGACTTTCCCCTCGATTTCTTGTCTTTAAAACAATTGCTTTTTCTTTTTCCACACAGCTTGAGCATCTGCCAAGTAAGTGGATAATTGGGAGTTCGGGAAGGGATTGAAAGCCCATTAGGAACTACAGAAAAAAACCTGGACATGTGGTGGGAGGAGTGAGTGCCAGTGAAGTCCTGCTCAGCTGCCTGCAGCATTGTAGGCACATTTGGGACATGAGGAAGTAGGGGGTTTTTTGCACATAGGGAAAAAAAAGAAAACATAGATGCCAAATGCCAACATGTCTTCCATGAAGCTCTGTGAAGAAGGCTTTTCAGTGGCTTGTTATTTTCCCGAGTTTCAATTCCTTTCCATCAGAAAGACAAAGGGCGTATCCAAGAAACAGAGAGAAGGATTCTCTAACATCATAACTCTGAGGAACTAAAATTGTGAAGTGAATGGTGTCAGTTTGGAAACTCTATCTTAGAGTGTTCTACTTTGACACTATTCTCAAACTTAGCCTGCTTATTTCAGCTTCAAATTTTTAAGAGTCCATTTTTTAAGGAGTTGTCTTTGAGTTATGGGAATTACCAGCTCAGGCTCTTTTAAAAATTTAGTAAGTGATAAGCTCTTTAAAAAATTTCTATCTAGGGAAGAATTCAGCAACCAGAACAATACATAGAACTGAACTATCAGCTCAGCCTATAATCTGTTTTATCCTGTGCATTAGCATACGTTACCATAAAGATTAGAAAATAAAAACAAAAAGCCTGTATTGACTACAAATAACTGTACAGTTGCAGTAATTCCAGAAGGAAAATGTTAAAAAAAGCTTCTCTCTTTCTTTTCTAATACTGTTGAGGTTTTCAGGATATTCCTATGCAAGATAAGTGGCTTTGACTAACAGTCTTTTTCACTGATTGATATTTTGTTTGTGATTGAAGCTGGGCTCTGCTCTTTGTCAAACTCTTCTAAAGGAACATAAATGATGTCAGAGGTGTTGTTCTTCCTCTGTTTCAGTGACAGGTGGAGAATGGTTTGAGATCACAGGCATTCCTGTGAAGCCTGTTGATAGCTGTACCTACCCCTTTGTTTTGACTCACACTCAGCATTATAAAACTCCAGTGAACTCAGTGGAAGTTTGGGATGCTCACAATGACCCCAAATCAGACTGTAATTGATGCTAGTCTGTATGGAAGGATACTTCAATATTTCACACTTCCATTATGATGTTAGTGTGCATGGATATTCTCAGTCTGACAGATGTTTAAGAAAGATAAGGGTAACTAGGAAAAGCAGGAATTATTTTGTAAAAGAAAAATCAATTCTTTAAGCCTGAAGGCTGTTTGGGTTTGGTACATGATATTGGACATCTCCGTGGGCATGTCGATATCAATGACGATGTTTTTGGCAATTTAGCCACTTTCTTTGACCCTTACTTTGACACTTTTTTATGTCAGCAATACTCTCAAGCATTCAGTAAAAGGAAAATATCAAGCATGAGAGAGAGAGGTTACCAAATAAAAGCCAGCCAGTGAAGGTTGAGTAGGGACACACGACTTTTTGTTTCACATATGCAACAAGAGTCTTGACCATCATTACCCACCATCTCCACCCCAAAAAAAAAGGTGAATCTTTTTCTGGTAGAGCAGTAGATTGTCTTGGCCAAGTAAGGTCAAGAACCTCTCCAATGCATGTCAAGAAATGTCGTGATGCCACCAGCGGGGACACTGGGCATCCGCCCACGGTTTCAGGGGCTGGCAGGCTGCTTCGGGGGCTTGGGAGGGCTGGTGAAGGTCCAGCAGGGTTTCACCTAATCCACCGATGGTACAGGCACACTGAGGAAGGAGAGACAAGCAGAGGGACTTCCCAGATGTTTTATTCGGGCACCAGGGTTGTGCCAGGGAAGCGCTGGCACAGCACGTTACAGTCACATATTTACCAACATGAGGGGGCAGGTGAGAGTACAAACATCCTATGAGGTAGGAGTGCAGGGTTTGAATTTGGTGGGCTTTGTATAGGATTGCAGTAATACAGAGCCTCTGGGGGGGGAACCAGATCCGGGGGGGGAGGGGATGGGGCGGAGGAAGGAGACAGCAGTGCCTGGCCATGAGGAAAAACCGACACCTGGCCAACAGCACACCACAACAAAGAAGATCCATAGCAAATTGCACCTTCACTTGGAGTTATGAGTCCTGAAGTGAGTGTTCAAAATAAAAAATGCACAACTGTTCGTGCTAGTTTCAAATATGTACGTAATTTGTAGTTCTACGGAGCACTTTCTGTCATGGTAGATTGGCTTCTTTATCTGCTAATTAGGGCGCTTCAGCTCCTCTGCATAGACACCTAGAGTTACAGCAGTAGTAAAGAAAACAGCTTGTTATTAATCTCATGATGAGGATGTAAAAGCTGAATCAAAGCACTTTGAATCAAACCTGTTGACTTTCACATGTGTCTAAACCTGCAGTTTAATCATTAAAGAGAAACTTATTCTGATTCACAGTCTTTGCATTTGCAGACAAGGTTCTCTGAGTTCCAGAGCTTATTCAGACGAAAAATGCTTTCTTAGAGTCCTAAATGGTCGATCAAACACATGCATTTATTTAGGCTGAATTCTCTGTGTATTGAATACTTACTGTAATCAGGGTATAGTTTGAATTATCATTTCTTATTTCAAAGAGAATTGACAAGATGTGGCAGTGAAGTGGTAAATGTCATTTTCAGATCCATGCCCCAGTCTGCCACTGAAATTCTCCTGTTCCTTTTTTGTAGCCAACCCTGAGCTTCTCTCCAAAAGTGTGCTGTGAATATTACATTCAGTGTCTCCACAGAGATAATCAACTAACTCCCATATGCAGAGAATTTTGTTGCAGTTTGTGTTTGGGAGCTTGTGTTCCCTTAAGAAAAGGAAAAAACAAACAAAACATTGTTTCAAACAAATGCATCTTTTGCTCTTGTCAGAATTTGACTAATTACTATGACTTCCAGCACTTTTGCCACAGTATTCTGCTGGGACCAAGTGAGAGGTATGATCCAGCTGCAGTCCATAATTAGGGCAGAGCAAGTTAGCAAGCAGTTTATATATTGCTGTACCGTGTGCAAACCAGATTCCTGTAATACACACGGAGAAATTGCAAGGAAGAAATAAAGAAACATAAATAAAAAGAAAAATTCTGACAGAAAACCATATTCAACACTGAATATGTATAGTGATGTGTGAAATTATATTCTGTATTGAAGGAAGGAGAAGGCTGTTGTTCTTACTCTCAGGGGGATGTGTGGCTTTAAATATATTTTACTGCATAACAGCAGCAGACAGAATTCAGTACTTAAATATATTCAAATGGCAGCCTAACCTGAAAGGAATGTGTATCATATACTCAGTTCAAAGTTGTTTTTTGTCAGGTTTTGTAGTATTCATGTAGTACGCGTGAACATATGCCATCAAAATTTGGCCACTGGAGAAAACAAGGATTATTTTGTTGGGTTGTTGGTTTGTTGTTTATTTTTTTCTTCTGTAGTGCTCTGTATAGAATAAATAACACTAAAAATATCTAGTGAGCTGAGTTGGCTTGCATTTGCTTGAGAGAGCTCTGCAATTGTGTAGGTGAACGTGGTTTGCCTGTGCTTTTTAAATTACAAGCATTTAAGCTTAATCACTTGCTCTTTCAAGTAATTTGCAATCATCTGCTTTTGTTTTAATATGCATGCTTTCTTTATGCATGCTGGGGAAAGATTGCTTTCTCTCACATATATAATTATACTTAAATGATATAATGGTTATTACACAAATCAGAAAAACAGCAATGTGTTTGGGGGAAGTATACAAATGGGAGAGGTAGGGTCAGACTGTCATCATGCTGTCTTTGACAAGCAATCCCTTTAATTAGTCATTAGCTGACTCTCAGACAGTTTTCCAGCAATGATTGTGTCAATAGGATTATAGGAGAAGGCATTGCATGGCAAAAAGGAAAATCTAGCTGACGGTGTCACTCAGAGCTGGTTTTAAATGGATGATTTACAGTCTCATGTCTCTTGTTGGGTTCTTCAGCCAGTTTTTTTCCCTCTTGGCTAAGACTTTTCCCTTAGCAATGAATTAGTGGCTGTATTGTTACATGCCTGTTGCTTTTTGTTTGGTTTGTTTCTCAGCAAGTAAAAATGTTTTCTTAGCATTTTTTATGATATAGAAAAAGAAAACCCGACTACCAAAAGTGAACCATACAATTCTGGCCTCTTCACTGACTCAATTTTTCATTCTAGTGTATTGTCTTGGTCTATTTTGATATAATTAGAAAATTATGTATATGTATGTATGTATGTCTCCATATACCTACATGTAATGTCATTTTAAGAACTATGCTGGATTACAATCTTAACCAATGTGTTCTTCAGCTTTTTAAGAACAAAAAAATCAAAAAATTATCCTTGTGATTTGGGAGGAAGAAGTTTCTCTGTGTCTTCAAATCATCTGGGTGTGATTGGTTGACTAAAATGTGCCTCCTAGAAATGTCAAGACTTTCAACCTAGTCTCTAAAAACAGTATCCTTTCTCTCCTTCCAATCTTGTTATCAATACTGAATTTTTTGATTGTATTCTTCAGACCAGCAACAAATAGGAGTTAACAGAGGAGTTTCTTTGCCACAGTTATACTCTTGTATCCTACAGACTCACAGATGACTGCAGACTGGCACTGGCTTTCTGCCTGTTCTATAGGGTAAAGGGAAAACCACCCCTTCTCTTTGAAGAGCTCTAAGTGTGGCAAAAACCCCTTCCCAAATTCTGGAGTCTTGCTACCATGTTTTTTTCCTTTACCTCTTCCACTATTTTTTTAGCAAGTTTTTGTTTTGTCTTTCTGTGGGTAACGAATTGTTCACTTGCAGGTTATGATGCTAATATCTTACATTTCTTCTTGGAATCTTTGTTCTTCATAGCATCACATCCCAGTAGATCTCTGATGAAAGCAAGCGTGGCCTTTATGGTGAACACGGCATCGTGATATTGTTGCAATCATCCTTGAACTGCTGTGGTGTTACTCTGGCTCTCTTCCTCCATAGCCAAACCAACACTGGCCATTTCTGAGCTGCACTGGTTATGCTCTGCAGCACCAATTAAGAGATATATATATAATATTCCACATTTATGGGTAGGGGTTGGGTTCTTAACCCTTGTATCTGGTTCAAACTCCTACTGAAAGCATGAGAGAATGGCACTCATGAGCAGCAGTTCACCTCATTCTGCTCATGTTCTGTTATGCTGTCAAAATTACCCCGATAACTGCTACTACCGAAGCAAATGCCTATTTATTGCTAGGGAAACCACTAATTTCTCTGGAATGAGTATAATTTCTCACAAAATGTGATCACTTTGTGCTGTGGCTGTTGTCATTTTTAAGAACATTGCCATCTAGTTGATGTGAACTTAATTCTGCACACAATGGTTTTCTCACAGTAGAGAATACCTCTAGTTGACTGTGGAAACCACCAGGTGAAAGCCTCAGAAGATAATTTAATTAATTTCTTTGTCTTTGAAGCCTTATAAGACAGTCAATGCTTTGACTTTTAAAGCAGAGCTAGCACTCAAATTGACATCTTTTTAATAATGTATCCTTCACGTACATACTGTAATTTAGTGGGAAAAATATCAACAAATATACATACATGCTTTCTCAATCTAGTACATCAGTTTGTCTAGGCACTGACAAAGACTGAAATTACTAAATCGGAGATAAGTCAAATATATTTGACTTGACACTCATGTATAAGTGTCTGCAGGTGAATATAGAGGAGTAATTAAGTGTCCACATTAGTACATTTCTGCTTTATCTGTTTACTTAGAGACTCATCTCAATCCAGAATATTCCAGCTCATATAAATATATGTAAGTATAAAATTATTAGGTTTTAGTATTTGTTATACTCTGTATTGCATAAAATAATTCATTTTTATGGATAGTGGGATTTGGTGAGTTACTTCTTACAAAAATACTCTATTACACAATTCAATTCAGTGATTTATATACAGCATGTTAAGAATATGAGGTAAAAAGAAGTAGCATTGAAATTTAAAATCTAGCTATTTTTCTCTTTTGCTGAGTTAACAGAATGTAATCCTCTCATATAGTGACTCTCTTTCGGGAAGACAATAGGTTTGAGTCATAAAAAAATTTCAATTTTTTTCCATCTTGGAAAATTTCTAACTCATATTTGGATATTCTTCCCCCCATCCAAAAGAAACAGGGAAATGAGGTGATAGCTATTCCTACTCTGTCATCAGACTATAAAACATTTAATCCCAAAAAATATTTTGCTTCATTTGAAGTCAAAATATTTTTATATTGATGATCAACAAAAAAGTTAGCAAGTTAATGTTAGACTTTGATAACAGTTTGAATTATGTTATTAACTACTATTTCTCTCCTCATTTATGTGCAGTTAGTTTCTTTGTCTTCATCTACAAGGATAATGAAATAGGTTTGTTGGTTTCACATTCTTCTGTACAATGCTGAAATTTTGGTATTTTCTATAGCTGAAGATAGATTTATGTATAAATATGTAGAACTGCTTCCTTTTGAATTCTATGAACACATCTCGCCAATACCTAAGAGAGAGCAATCATCATTCATTTACACTGATCTTAAGCAATTAAAAAAAATCAAATTTGGAAACAAATTGCCAATGAAATTCTCTTGAGAAACAAGTTGTGGAATGGTCAAATCATCTTACACTGGCAATACAAACTCTTATTTAAGTATTCTGGAGCCTGAGAGTGTTGTGAAGCTTGAATAATGCATGTGTTGAAAATACTGTCAGATGAGAGGTGATATACAGGAAACAAGTATTGTAACTGCATTGTTATTCGTTTTCATGGAAGCACAACTCCCACTGTAGACATGGTCCCTGTGGCTTTGTGCCGGTTTCATTAATCTGTTTACTCTCTGCATGTGTTTTGTGGAAGAAGCCTCCCATAACTATACGTTTTAAAGCCAGATGTTTGCAAAAGGTAGAATTGTTCATCTGGCACGGCGTAAGTGAGATGACCAGTGACTGAATGTTGCTCCTGATCTCACTGTCCGTGTCACCGACAGCGATGTTAAACACAGCTGGTCCCAACACCGATCCCTGAGGTCACCACTCGTCACTGAGCTCCACCTGCACACTGAGCCTTTGGGTGCAACCATCCAGGCAATTCCTTACCCACCGAGTGGTCCATCCATGAAATTCACGTCTCTCCAGTTTAGAGACAAAGAAGTCACGTGGGACGGTGTCAAACACTTTACACAACTCCAGGCAGATGATTTCAGTTGCTCTTCTCCCACCCACCACCACTGTAACCCCACTGTAGAAGACCATGAAATTTGTCAGGTGTGATTTTCTTTCAGTGAAGCCCTCGTGGCTGTCACAAATCATGTCCTTACTTTCCACATGCCTTACCAAAGTTTCCAGGAGGATCTACTCCATGATCTTGCTGGGCACTGAGGTGAGATTGACTGGCCCATAGGTACCTGGGTCTTGCTTTTTTTCCTTTTTGAAAATGGGGTTATGTTTTCCCTTTTCCAGTCAGTGGGAACTTAAACAAGCTTCTCAAGTACAATGAATAGCCGCTTAAATCTGGTACATGCTGCTGTCTGTTGGTATTCTGAAACTGGTTTGGTTTGCATTTTGTTCATTTGTTTGTTTGGGGGTTTTGGGTTTCTTGTTGTTTTTTTTCTTTTGGGAGGAGGTTGGGGTTGTTTGGGGGGGATAGTGATTTTTTTGTTGGTTTTTTTTTGTTTTTGTTGGGTTTTTTGGTTGTTGTTTTTTTCTCTTTTTTTTTGTTACAGTCCTGTGTGTTAAGAAACTTTTCCTCTTTTCTTATTCTGCCTGAAGTCTTAGGAAAGCTTTCTTGGGTGTTGTTGAAGATGTAACTGATATGAATTAAGGATTAAGGAACTAATTCTCTTCAGTCTCTATGTGCAATGTGCTGGGAGTCCTGAAATGAATATTTGCCTCAGAGCCCTAAGTGTCTGTTTCACCTGTACATCAAGATTGTGGTTTTGCAGCTTTCTCAAGATAGAAGCCAACTGTTCAGGTAGTTTGTAGATGATTTCTGAGGTGGGATTTGCTTGAGCTTTCCAAGTATGTCCCGCTTGTGATAAATGCTTCCTTCCAATGCCCTGGAAGACAATCCATTCAGCTCAGTGAACAGCACAGCCTAAAAATTATGAGCCTAATTTTGGCCAGATTAGCCTTACTTCTAAATCAATAAGTTTGCAGCAGATAGCCGTGCTTGTAGATCAGCATCCAAGACAGCATTATTTTCTCTTTTTTTGGAGATTGTTTTGCATTTCAGTGTCTTCCCAATCCCTCATCTGTGCCGTAATTTCTATCTCTGTTCCTGGAGAAACACAAACTGTACCAGCCAGAATGAGCTACACTTGCAAATATTTCTCTTAAAGATATTTTGCTGTTATTTCTTAGAGCCCTGTTGGTATTCTCTGTGATACACCTTAGCCTTTCTTGCTGCTCCTGGCAGCATCTTTCATGAGAGATGCCATCTCAAGAGAATCGGGAAAGTAGCAACTACTTTAATTATAGTCTGTAAGAATTTACACCCCTACCCCCTTTTTTTTCCTGTTACCCCAGAATCCAGTTGGCTTCAAAGTACATTAGTTCAGAGAGATGACTTCATGCTGTCAGGTAACCCTGCCCCTCAGGAGACCTGGTGAGTTTTGCAGTGTGGCAGCTTTGTCTCTGTATCATAGTGTGAGCTTAACCCCAAGCCTGAGCTCTTGCAGGGATCATTGTCCTTCACTAAAACTGAGCAAATTCAAACCTGAGAGGAGTTTTTCAGTGTGTGGAAGGTCCAGGCCTAGGTACTGTTGGAAGCAATTTCCAGGGGAAAGCAAAGCAAGCAGCTGGGCTTGCATTTTTGGCTGTGAAATGCAAGGTAGCCATACCTGCATTGTAAGGTCTTTTTATCTCTTAATTTAAATGGGAAAATGTGCTTATAACATTTTTATTGATTTTGGGTTTTTGGGGTTTTTTGGACAGCATGAAATGCAATAGCTGGCTTCTGTGTAAGGTGGTTTGTGTGTGACAGGAGAAACACACCTTCAAAATTGCCTTGCTATGGGGAAAAGTCAATATACTTCAATTCCACTTCTCTTGGTAAAGAGGAAATATACTTTCCCCAATAATTGTTTTTGTCACCATTCAATGGGTTTTTTTCTGAAGGAAATGAGTAAATACCTTGAAATAAATAAGTTTGGAACGCACAGAGAAATCAAAATTGCCTGATATAAGGGTGATACAAATGACCACACTGTGGTAAAATATTCAGAAATAATGAAATAAATGTATGGAAGAAGAACTGATCTATTATTAATTACATTTTCCACAGGCATTCCCATAATACGATGCAGTCAGCACTTATTTTGAATAGGTATTATCAATTTGTTATAAATGTTATATGCATACATATATTTATACATTTTCAAAAGCAAAACTGCAGAAAAATCCTAATTGTAGTGAAACTTTACAGTTCTCTCTTTATGTAAGATAGATTTCAGCTACCTTCTTAAAAAATCAGGACTAATTTAGGATAATACCACTTTTTAAGGGAAATTAAGAAAGCATATTTTTGCTTTGTTTGTTTATTCCAAACAAACTTCAATATTTACTTTCTGTATTCTCAGGGAAATAAAAAGAGATGATACACGTAGAATAATAGTCTCCTGTTTTCAGACTACCATTAGAGGAATGTAAATTTAAAATAAATTCACCAAATTCATGTGCTAGATAAATTCAGTAGGATATCAAAGAGCAAATTCTGACAGTGTTGATGAAAAAAAGGACTTAGTGGCAGAGTGCATTAATTTTTGTATGAGGCCCAAAGCCGTGATTGAAAAAAGAAAAATAAATATTTCATTATTCTGTCTCTCCGTCCTTTGCCCCAAACATCAGGACTGTGGCTGTCTCACATGTACTTCTTTACATTCATAGGAGTAGTGGGACTGTGTAGTCTGGGATGTGTTTCTTGTTTCCTCCAGGCCACGGATTAAAAGGAATATCAGAATTCCTGGCAGAGATTCCTTGGAAAGCACAGATTCCACACGTGATGGTGTAAGTGTCTCGTGATGCATGACCAGCTGATGTCAGAGATGTTCCTGCATGTTGCTTGTGCAGAAGTGCACACACAGACAGACACATACACAGACACACACTCACGCAGACAGACACACAGACAGACAGACATACACACAGAGTTGCATATCCTGCCACATTTTCCAAGTGCCCAGTGTCAGGCAGCCCCGAGGGGCAGCCCCGGGGAGTGCCTCATTTAACCAGACACGGCCTTGGGCTTGACCTCAGTTGCTGGGGCTGCGTCAGGCGGCCTCAGGGAGAGGCGTAAGTGCAGGTGGAGAAGCAGAGGTGAGCAGGGTCATCAAACTGTGCCTCCCTTTCAGCAGCAGGGATGAAGATGGAGCTGCAGGTGGCTCTAGGGAAAGTCACATCAGCCATCTCCCTGTAGGGATATCAGGGCATGTGACTGAAGCAAGGAGCTGCTTTTTCTTATCCGTGCATCTTCGGATTTTTATTCATAATAAGCATACAGGATCTGCTGTGGTAAATCTGCATTGTCAATTACCAGGCATTGCCTGAGGACTTCAAGGTATCATTTCAGTATCATTGCACATTTTAGGGCTTATCGACACAGCACTGTCTAAGTGTACAGGCACTTGAGTGGGCTTGGGTAGCCTGTGTGGGACTTAGAGCACTGCTGAGGGACCTGTGCTGTTCATTTCAAACTAGCTTGAGTGGGAATGAGCTTCAATTAAAGCCCTGAGTGCTGAGGGGTTTATATTGTTAGCTTGGCAATGAAACTGCTTTCTTTCTTTCCTCCCTCAGAAAAACCCCAACTAACCATCAATAGACAACAGGGCTCCTGATTAAAGCTCCCAGGAAAAGCTGCCTTTATAAGTGAAATATGTGGCCCTTTAAGAGAACAATGTGTACAAAAGCACAGGAATTATTTAACAAGGAGTAGTTTTTATGTGTAATCTTGGGCACTGTGCTTTTCATACCTGGGAAACAGCATGACTGGAATCTATTCAACTATGTAGAAATCACTGCAAACCAGATCCTTTTACCCTTACATCTGCTCTTTAGTATCTCTTCTCATTTAAATTCTTTCAGATTTCATTAGGTTTGCCTGGTATAGATGGAGCAGAACAGTGATTTGGTCAATGGTCTCATACATGCTAGCACTTTTATGCTTATATTAGGAGGGGGAGTATATTCTCATGTTACTTTAATCAAAGCAGAGAGCAAGTTATGTTGCTTTATTTCCTGTTAGTGTGATGTTTAATTATTAGTAGTTCTATGAAAGTTTACTGTCTTCATAGAATGACTGTAAAACCATAGATGGCAAAAAAAAAAAAAAAAAATTTCAACTTGGCCAGGAATCTTATATCTACAGTATATGTTTTTTCTTTATTCTCTGCATTTTCTAGCACCATTGTCTTTAGATTTTTAGGTTAAATTGTGTATTGGACTAAGGTTTTATTCTGGCACATTATCCTTTGTGAGGAGCATTGCACAGTAGGTACCTTAGCAGGCAAACGGTTACTTGCAGTATATTTAGAGTACTGGTCTTGTTGCAGCAAGGCAAGAGGAGAAAACACCTCAAGTAGTATTTCCTTTGTTCCTACCCTCCCTTTTTTCTTTCTTCCCCACTCCTAATCCTTTCAGCCTTGACACTCAGCTCAGAACTGAGAAGTATAGTTGTTGACCAAGTGTGGAAGAAAACCAGTACCAATCCATTTGTTCATACAGAGTCTAATTTATATAAAGAAAAGTCGTTTTGAATTGACAGTTTTCATTTACCTTACATTCCCAGTGCCACTAAGAACCTCCGTGTTTCGTGATAAAGCTGGCTGACAGACTTGAGGCATTTGCCATGTTGTCAGCAAGCATTTGGAAACACATTTGTATCCGTGTTGGCCCTAGCAGACTAATGCACTGACTCCAACTTCTGCCCGAGCGCCGAACTAAACCACTGCTTCCCAGGCCAGCCCTTGGAGGGCTCAGGAAGGTGTGTGATGGGCTCCTACAAGAGCAAATGCAACCTGACAAAGTTCCTGCAGTGGCTCATAGAAGTGTGTTAGACTGCTTGTCGTGCAGCTGAGAACTGCCAGGCCTGCACCACGTACTTGAGCACATCTGATTTGAGCACATTTCCAAACGGATCTGAAAACTTACAACTACTGGTTGGAAACCTCATTTTGGATTATTGACCAAGAATTAGTGAATCATTCATATGTCAAAATATTATTATATCTTTCATATGACATCCTCCCACCATGTTTCTTCACATTGGTGGGAAGGGAGGAATTAAAAAGGATTTTGAGTTAAGACAGCAGCAAGTAACAAAGACTTGCATTAAAAGTTATTAAAACAATGAACAAGGATTCAAATTGACTATCTAATTAGTTCTTGGAATTCACTGCTGGGTACTGTACAGAAAATCTAAGGTGTAGTTAGAATATTAGATTGCTGGCTTAATTGGGCAGTATAATTTTGCAGCAATATATAATGAGAATTCAAGCCAACAATTAATTCAGTGGTTCAGCTGGTAGAATTCTTGGGTTGCAGCCAGGTTTGCTTATAACCTCAGTTACATCCTTTCTTTCTACCCCACCTTTCTCCTGAGGACAATCAGCTTGCTTTTCTACAATTTATTGTAAAAGGAAATTATTGTGAAATACCAGAAGATAGATGACTTGAAAATCCAATGCTGTTCTTGAAAAAGTATTGAGTATTTCACGAGACAGGAGTAAAGGATGAGCAGTATGTTAATAAATTATTTGCATGAAGTAAAACACTTCAATCTAAACTTTATGCTCTGCTGATACACGATGCTTTTTCTGAGTTATATGTAATAAATACATAAAGCTGTACTGAAAAAGAGCCTTTTGAAGCCCTCTTTATTCTCTTTATGTTGTGATTATAGAGTCCTTCCCTGTTTTTCAAACTAAAGGATTGATCCAGAAGTGTGTGCATGTAAACCCAAAAGGTAATAAGTATTCTGCATATTCTACAGAGCTCACAAATTTGCTTCAGTTGGTTTCAAAATGCAGGCGAGCAGCAACCTTACCTCCTAATACCCTTCTGATATATTTTAGACCTGTTTTCTTTGAGGAAGGATGATAGAATACATTTATATATAAAATATACATAAAATTAATCACATATTCAGGAATTCCTTCTGATTCAGGTCTCATTTACTTTTGTATAAAGATGAACAGAATTGCCAAGCCTACAAACTGTTTCCTTATTTGAGAAACACTGAAGGGTACTTCAGTTTGCTGTGCTGAGGCAATTTAAATTATCAGTTTATATTACAGACAACTTTAAATCCAAGTGACTGCCTCTGAGAGCTAGAATTTAGGAATGGTAGTAGAATTATGATTTAGGAATTTTTCAGTTCTTTTTAGGACTTCTGTTTGGTGGGATTTTAAGTCTTTGTTTCATATATAAACCTTGTGGTTTTCCCAGTCCCCAAATACATATTTTCATTACTTTAATGGATGCCCTAGTTAAGGATGCGAATGTGTATTCAAAGAAGAAGCCGAGTAGAAACTGGCACTTTAAACAATGAAGATCATTTACTAACTAATCCTTTCAGATTTTTGGTCATGCGTTCAGCAAACGTGCTTTATTATTTAGTGATCACAGCAGTGTGCTGCATGTCATTAAGACATGCTGTAATACTTTCTTTTACCTGTAAAACTGCCTTGTGCTAATGCAATTTGTCCTGAAGAAATAACTTTAGGCAATCCCATTATGGTTTAGTATTGTTATGTATTAGTAAAATAGTTGGATAGAAGACTTCATAACCAAGTAAGAGAGATACTATAAACAGAAAGAGGTGAAAGATATTTGGAAATAATCAAAATGGGGAATTGCTTTAAAAATAGGAAATCACCTGGAAATTCACCAGGTATAAACAGGCTTGTGTGAGAAGAAGCAAATTGTAACACTAATGGAAACCCTGCCAGGATGTAAATTGTCCAGCTTTCCTCCCCATTTAATTGTTTAGTCCTGTATTCTGCAAGGTACCTAAAATTACTTTATTTCCCCACCTTGTTCTTTGTTTACCTATGGAAGGGACAGGAAGGGGAGAAAAGGTGGAGCAATAGAATCCCACTGCAGCTGTCAAATGTACAGCAAACTGTCCTGCTCTGGGAGGAACCAAAAACCTCATGTATATGCTCCCTTCTGACATTTAAAATTAACAAAAACACCAAAATGAATGTAATTAAGAGATAATAGAATGCAAGTGTGTGTTTCTCTTCATATTATCCAGCAATAACAGATGAATTCTGAGACGAAGCTGAGACACTCATTTTTGAAGCAGTTGCAAACTATTTTCAGCAGGAAAGTTCACATCCTATTAACATTGTCACCATCCAAGCAAATGTTAAGCTTTTAAAGCTTATATTTTCTCTTTCCCAGCAGATAGTTCAACCTGTCACTTGGATTGAGTCCAAAAGTCTTTGCTGCTGGCATTATCACCAAAAGTTTTCAGTGCCATGCAAACAAACACACACACTTTGCTTCTCCAGAAGGCTTGCAGTGTCACAAGCTGTAAAATCTCACTACCGAAAGCCGTAGAAGAGCTGATTTACTTGATGTGGCTGCCATTGCACTGCTGCTAATGCTGCAGTGTCCTGAAGACCTAGTTCAAGATTTGTCCTATAAAATGTGATATTCATTAGTGTGGAATTTTTTTCGTAGGCTACACAAAAGATATTTTGTAGGTCTCAGATAGTGCTTGGCACCCTCAGAATTTTGACTCAGAAATTAAGACTTTTCCTAGCTTTAATAGCCATTCCTTTTTGTTCGTGAAATCTGCTAACAAAATGTACCATAAATGGTAAAATATGTTGGCTGCATACATTAATAATTCACCTTTTAAGATCTGAGTTCTGTTTTGGAAATTAAGGTCTTTGCTGTTTTCGCTTGCAGTGTAACTTGTGCAATACGGCTTTGTTTTTCTCAGCAGCTCTTTCTTCTCTTGGGTTTTTTCCTAATAATAATAAAAAATCCAGCATTTGTGGGATGCAAGTGTGTAGTAATTCAGCATTTTGATGATAGATCCAGGTACTGTAGTTGCTCTCTTGTGCCTCTTCCTTGAAGTAATTTATTATTTGTGCAACAAGAGGGTGAGCTGCTGATCGTGCTGTTGCACTTGCAGCTTTTGATGGGCTTTTCCCTTCAAGTAAACTCCATTCCTAATGATGTGCTTCATAACCTGTTATTGATTAAGCAATCTAAATCCCATCTCAGTCCACACAGATATGCCACAGAAAATAAAAGAAAAAGCAACATTTCAAGTAATAGTTAAACATGCTCAGCCTGGAAAGCACATTTTCTGTTAGAAAGCTGCAGTTCAGCCAAAGACAGAGCTACAGTTTTGGATGGAGAGACATTTAAAATTTTTACAGGTGTATCAAGCTTGAAGGAAGAAATACATAATCAATCTTCTTAGTTTATAATAGAGAGTACAATTCGTGGTTGCAGGTGGGACTATATCAGAGAACACTTCAGATCAGAATAAGCTTCCTGGAAAAAACAGCTAGTTTGTTAGCCTGTTTCTAGTTGTTTGGGTGGCATGGTTTTTCTCAGAATCTAGAATGCTGGGTTTCTCTTAGAAAATGCACTTTAAAATGTTTTCTTAGGAGTGATATAAAACTGCTTGGTCTCCCCAGAAATTTTACCCTTTCAAAGTATGGTGCTGGAATGAGCATTCGACCTAATTAGGATTTTTCAGACTGGTTTGGTACCTTTTTAGTGGTTGTTCTCTGCTACTGATTTGCATGTTATACCAGCACTGGGAATCTCCCAGAAACGGGCAGATGTAGTTGATGTATCTGCTGGACCTTCTCTGTGGTATCAGAAGACATTTTTCAGAACCTAGGAATGAGAAAATTGTTCCTGTGTAGTATTAGTAGATTTGGCACGTCTCTTTCTGCCACAGAAGCAGCTTCAGTAGTTTATTAATAAATACATTTTATGTTTTTCTCACAGCCTACTGCTGCATAAAACTCATGCCATTATCGTATCTTGGCATAATTAGAATATTTCTAGTGCAAACACCTTCTGATGATTTACAGAGTCATTTTTGAAGGCCAGGAAGCAAGTAATATTTCATGAGCTAATTGTTTTATTTCCTCTATCAAATTTAAAATTTTGTGTTGCCATTAAGTTTACACTTGTCATTCAGAGTGTTAGGAGAAATACATTTGTTTGCCTGCTTTTCCTTTGATAATTCTGGATATCATTAAGATCCCTTTGCCTTCTGTCCTCATCACATACATCTGGAGTTTAGCTCTTTCTGCTGTCTGTACAAGGACTTGGAACAGAGACACTGAGGAGAAAGACCTGAAATAGTGTATAAATCTCTCCTGCTCTTTTTCAGAGGAGATCAGGGTAAAGGAGAAATACAGAAAATTCTATTAAACCTGTAAATCATTATTATGGCCTTACTTGGAATACTTTGACACTGATGCTTACAGATATAAGCATCAAAAAGATGACTGAAGAACGGAGGTCACAGAGGTGGCATTATCATTCAGTTCCAATGAAAGATGGGAAATTCACAAAGTAAAGAATTTGAACACTGAAAATAATCACACTATAAAACTATTTTTATAGCATGTATTGAAGTTTAAAAAAAGACATTGCAAGCATTTCCTTATTTTATTTATGACATACATTGCTTGGGTTTTAGCAATTTTTTTAAAATTTTGATGTTAAAAATGGCATATTTGAAACACACTATCTTTTGGAAATAAAAAAGAAAATACTTTGCTTCCAAAACTATAAAGCACTGAGTGACCATTTCTTTAAAAATATTAATCTCTCAAGCTGTTAGTAAATTTATTTACATGATCTATGTGATGCCACAAGGCCCATTGATCATATAAAGTTCACCTTAGTGTTGCTTTGTGAATTAGTACTGGGTTTATGTACCATGATTATTCTGCTCTTCAGCAACAATGAACTTTATAGGTATCCAAAAATACAGTAGGCAGATATCTTTGCAATGTAACATAGCATTACCACATTTCATTCAGTAAAGTTTACACCATTTGATGAGATGAAAGTCTGACTGCACAGGACTAAAATACAGCTCTTTACCAAAACATTTTCATTTGTAAATGTTTTTGTGCCTGCTTGCATTTCACCTGAGCAGTCCATCTAAGTGTATAGCTTCACTTTTGTAACTTCTTTCTGCGACTCATGGCCTAAAAACTCTGCTCCTACATGAAAATGCATCTGCCTTTTCCTGATGCTCCCCGCTTTTGTTACATTCTATGCTGTAGTGGTAAAATCTCAGAGAGAAGGAGAACTATTTGCTGTCATATTAATTTAGAAACCATAGACAATACTTAAAGGATGAAGCATTCACTTTAAAAGAAGATTGTCTTGAAAACTTCATTAGCATTGTGAAGTTTTGGGTATTCCTGGTTAGTTATCAAGCTGTTACTGAAATAAAACTAATTTTTAATTAATCCAGACTTTGCATGTACCAGCCAGTGTCAAGAAATATTTACACTTACAAATTCTTTCGTTTGATATTGTTAAATATCAGGAGGTCTGATCAGGGGTTATTTCATTATTAAACTGACACCTATAAATATGGTGCTAATTAAAAACATTAGGTAATGTTACATAAAACTCTGCAGTCTTAGTCAAAATCTGGTTTTAACTAAGCTCCTACGCCAGTTTTGTTTCATAAAGGCTTAGAACAGAGTGGGTTTTCCTTGTTTTCACCATTCTCAGGTTGGTAGTGTTAGGCTTTAATACTTGCTGCTTTTTGGGAGGAAGGCCTGATGGCCTTTGAGACGGAAGGAGATTCCCTGTACTTACACTTCAGGCTCTGGTTTGGTTATTTGGTTTCCTGTGGGGACTTGCAGAGTGTGCAGTGTTCTCAAAGGCAATGGCTGTTGGGGAAGCTGGAATAGGGAAAACGTATAAATATGATTACGTGGCAAAAACTGTAGGTGAGACTGAAATGAAGACAAGCTTTGAGTTACCCAACCTCAGTTACTGAACAACCGGAAAACAATAGCATGGCCGGCTGGAGGTAATCCCCATTTGATTGAACAATGCCTTCAGCTTGCAAGCAGGTCCAAGGGTCAGAGAAGACCCTGCAAACCCATCAGAGGGTCCAAAAGGCAACTTTTAGAGTTTAAAGTGTAACGCCATAGGCTAATGTGATGATTCTTATAGGCTGTAGGCAAATGTTGTAAGATTTGTAGCTTATTCTAGATTGGTCAATGGAAATCAGAATATCCAACACAGAAGATGATTTATTGTATTGTAAATGCTCATTCTGGCATTCTGCACTGCTCATTCTATTCTATTCTATTCTATTCTATTCTATTCTATTCTATTCTATTCTATTCTATTCTATTCTATTCT